>DF362873.1:30470-53348 GCA_000787875.1 Solanum virginianum
AATGAAGAGATTCCGATTGAAATCCTAAACCGACAAGTAAAGAGGCCAATAATTAAGGAAGTTGCATCCATTAAAGTGCTTTGCAGGAATCAACAAGTTGAAGATGCAACAAGGGAAGTGGAAGCAGATATGATGAAGCATTATCCCTATTTTTTCATTGTACTCAAGCCTAAGATATTAAGTTATTCTTGCCCAAAACCTCTAAATTCTTGTATTTCAGTTTTTGCATGATGTATACATATATTTACATGTTACGGACTATTTTGAGACATATTTTGAGTATAGATTTTGGAAATTTCATGAAAGGATGTTTAGATTGCATTTTTTCATGTATATTGGGCTGTTAACTACTTATTTATCTTTTAAAGCCTACTTTTAGTACATTTGGGAACTAATGTTTTCAAGGGGGAGATATTGTAAGGACCCGCAAGTTAAAAGCATAGAATCTGCAAAAAAGATGGAAAAGTGAAAACATTCAAGACCAATTCACTAGCCTATTTCATGGCCTATGTCTAATCCAAAAGTCATGGACCAGGCTCGTGGATAGGGTTACAGGGTTTGGAAATTTTCCAAGTGTTAAAGGGATTCACAAGGGCCATTTATGGCCCATGGAATAGAATACAGCTCGTGGAAAGGGGTCGTAGATTGAATCCCTATGTTGATGGAAAGTTTAGGTTTCTGGGAATGTAATCACAACCAACAGGATCACCTATGGTCCTATTTATGGTCCGAGATTAGGGTTAATGGATAAGGCCCAAAAATTGGAAAATTGGTGATGCGCTGTCAAAACACATGCTTAAAACTTGAAATTTTGTGTGTTCTCATAGTGATGTTAGTAGATTTGGTGTGGTTTTATGTTTGTTTTGCAGGATTATAAGGTTGGCATGATTTTTGGGCTAAGTGTGCAGAACTTAAAGAAATTGCTATTCTACGACACCCTTTATAGGCCGTGGAAGATTCCACAAGCCATAGAGTAGGTTCCGCAGCAAAATCTAGTGAATGGGAGGTTTTTAGAAGTTGAGCCTACAAACAAGCAGAAGCGTCGTAAAATATTATACGAGCCATGGACAAGTTGTCGTACCTTGAGGATCAAAAAGTGGGGAGCTACTAAAAAGTCATCAGATGAAACCCTTCACAGGCTGCAAAACTTCATATGACCCATCGATAGGTCTCGCAGAAGACAACCCCAGAATTGAAGAATAAATCCACGAAGGCTCGATTATGGGCCATAGAACTTTATACGGCCCATAAAGTTGCCCGTAGAACTTGCCAACCTAGTTCTCCTATTTTGATTTGTCTATGTATTTTAAATACTCTAATAGGTTTTTTTGGTTAATTTTCGCAAGAAACACTAGAGAGCCAATAAGAAAAAGTGAGAAATATTGTGACATACTTGGAAAATAATATTTTGTGTTCTTAATTAATACATGTAATTTTTTGTGAAAAGCCTGGATTTCTTGTTCTTAATTTTATTATGTAAGCGCTTAATGATGCTATTCAATATCATGATTCTTGCATCGATACTGAATATGAGTAACTAAATCTACAACTAGGGTTATGGGAACTATGAAGAACTAATAAGGTAAAATTGGATAATTTGTAATTCTTGGAAAGTGTGTATGCAAGTATTAATTGATTCTCTTCATTTTGAATGCTTTTTAACGGTGGCCAACTTTAGAACTCGCCTAGTGTTACTAACTAGATCAAGGTAGTAATGAATAGGAAAAGAGATTAATTAACAGGATTCAATTGCTATGTCTTATCTAATCAACCAAATTGGATCAAGGGGAGGTTGTATTGGAACAATAGGTAAGGGTAAATAATGTCACACTGTGAGGATGGATTAAATCAAGTAATGAATTTACCTCTCTGCTGAATCAAAGGGTTTGGTAAACTTAACTTACCATCCTGCATGCTACACACTAGAAAAGAGTTCGATTATCTTGTAATACCAAGCTAGGGAATCATGTGGAACACAATACCCTAGTTACTCCTTATACTAATTTCACACTTATCTTAGTATAGGATTTCTTTCTATAGTTTTACAACAACAAAAAAACCCCGCTTTGGGGAGATAAGTAGGTTAATCAACTCGAACTACTTGAAATTTCTTTAAGTCTACCCTATTCCCTGTGGGATTGACCCTAACCTCAGATAGGTTATATATTTTTAGAACAACCACTTTAACCTTCAAAAAGGAGGTATAGCTTGGGCAACATCAAGATTTTTGTGTCATTGTTGGGGAATACGGCTAGACTTGTTTAATTTGAGTAGTTCGGGTAATCTTTATTTTCTTCATTTTATGTTCTTTTTTGTTTTTGTTTCAGCATCCAGGTGTAGTATATGCATAACGCGTGAAGTCGAGGCATTCCCTTGATTCAGTTTGACCTAGAGATCCAAAGAACATTCAGAAGAATGGCCAAGGTAATGCAAACAATATAGTTAATATAGCTCTGAACCAGAACCTGAATGTGAATGATAATAACCTACCTCCACTAGAGGACATTGATCCACAGCTGTAGGATCTTAATGTCGAAGTTCATACATGGAATCAATATCATCTTACCCTTATGGCTATTGATGGCACTAGAGCTATTGTGTTACTGCTACTATAGGATGACACAAAATTCATGTTCTTGAGTGAGTTACTTCAAATGCTACAGAATCATGGGTTTTTCACCTACCTACCATTAGAGGATCCGCATAGCCATCTATACAACTTTGTGTTTGTCTGTAAAAGTGTAATGGGAAACCAAAATCTGTCTATGGATATTTTTAGACTTCATGTCTTCCCATTGTCTCTAACAAGCAATGCAACGCTATGGCTATCTGAGCTCCCACTGAATTTGATCACCAGTTGGACTAAATTGCAAAAGGCTTTTTTAGAGAGGTTCTTCCCGAGATCGAAGAAGCTCAAGTTGAAAGACCATCTCAACAACTTCAAGCAACATCCTAGTGACTCAATTAGAACCACATAGGAGAGGTCCACAAAATGTCTAAGGAGTAATCCTAACCACAAGATCATAGATGATGCCTTCGTGAGGATCTTCTACTGCTCTCTGGATGAGAATAGCCAAGCATGTACTGATACTATCATGGGTGGCACATTTTTAGATCAACCATTTTCAAGGGTTGTTGAGAAGCTAGAATGGGTGATCAATACGAATTGTGCATGGGGAACAAGAGATAGGTCATCAACAAAGAGCTCATGTACAGTCAGTACTAGTGTGGTGTAAGCAAAAATAAATAAGTAGATTATGCCAGAGCTTACTCGAATTAGTACCAATATGGAGTTGTTGATGAAGCAAAATAAAGAACATGTGAATACAGTTACTCATCAGCCTTCATGAGCACCCATGTATGAAGAGCCTTACTATGAGGAGGACACTTGATTCATCACTGCTCAAATGGGGTTTTTGAACCAACGCCTAAGGGTGTAATTAGGACTATTGGTGTCAAGGTCAAGGAAACCAAGGTCGAAACTACAAAAGGGTTGGTGCCTTCAAAGACAATAATCGTAAAAGTTACTATGAAAAAAATAGGGGCCAAGATAGCGATGTTGATTAGGGTCGTAGAGATGGTTACAGGAGTGGTCCTAATGTACCACTACATAACTGTGATTCAGAATCTGGTAGCTCTTAAGTAAAGGAGATGATTGATCATCCGTTGAAGAAGGCTAACATAAGATGAGACCTTGAGAAGGATGAAGTCGGATAAATCCAGCATTAATCAAAAGACCAAGTCTCATTTTGTTGCTACCAAACAGCTAGAGCAATAGTTTGGTCAAATATCAACTTAACTTAACTAGCGACAGAAATGTATATTACACAATAATACAGTCCAAAATCCAAAGAATGAGAATAGTATATGGCAGTGACTACTTATGGTGGCAAGCATACCATTGATCTTCTTATGTTAGTTGATGATGATAATGTTCATGAGGAGATAGTTAAGGTTAAAGATGCAGAAACTAGAGATGATCGTGTCAAGGATAGGATGAGTGATATTCCAATAATGCCACAGAAGTTGAAGCCCACTCCTAGACCTCCTCTTCCCTTCCCTCAAAGAATCAAAAAGAATGAGGAGGAAGGCAAATCAATAACTTTCTCTTTATGCTGAAATAACTCTCCATCAGCATCCTTCTCATTGAGGCATTAGAGAAGATGCTTAGGTATGAAAAGTTCATGAAGGACTTTGTCAGAAAGATGCAGAGTGTAAGTCAATAGCTCTCCCAAGAGCTTTAATATTATAGTGCAATTGCTACGAGGTCTATGGTGTAAAAACGAGAAGATCCCAACGCATTCAACATACCCTACACTATCGAAGATGTGGAGTTCGCAAGGGCATTGTGTGATCTTGGTACCAACATAAAACTGATGCCCCTTGTGGTCTTCAAAAAGCTAGGATTGGGAGCCCTAACTCCAATGAGCATGCGATTGTTGATGGCTAACTGTACCATGAAGAAGCCTGTGGGTATACTCTATGATGTCATTGTCAAAGTAGAGAAATTCATATTCCCCGCTGACTTTATGATCCTTGATTGCAAAGTCTACTTTGAAATCCTAATCAATTTTGAAAGGCTTTTCCTAGCCAGTGGTCGAGCACTAGTGGATATGGCAATTGGTCAACTCAATTTTCGATTGAATGATGAAGAAGTTGTCTTTAATATTAATCAGTTGATGAAGGGGCCAGATGACTTAAAGATGGATACATGGACACTTGGTGAAGTCTGAGTAACCAAGTTATCCAAGTCGTGCTGCAACAATAAATCAGGCACTATTTAGGGGGAAACCCAAAGTAGAGAGTGGCATGTAGGCACCCAGGGTATGTTTTTTGACCCCTGTGCTTTATTATTTTATTTTGTGCAAAGAGGACAATGAAAATCTTTTTCAATAGAGTGTGGTTAGTTATAGGCATCAATGATGTCTTAGTAACCTTGGACTATAAATATCCCAAATTTGGAATCCTAGGAGTTTTCCTGTCTTTGTTCTTTTTCCCCGAGGATATTTACCTTTGTTGAATTGACATGTCTAGGATGTATAGGTAGTATTAGTAGCATGTAGTACTGATGTCTATGGCATATGTTTTTTTGTGTGTATGTGAAAAATGACACCCACTAAATTTTTATTAGTTATCTTGATACCAACCATGTATGTTTGATTGTTTGATAGTGTTTGTTCTGATAAGTGAGGATAAATTATGATGAAAAGCATGATTTGAGAGTTTGTGTTAATAGTGCAATCAATGCCATGTATGTGTGAGCTTTCTTTGCTAAATTCATATGTTGTGTTTCTATTCAGAACTTGACCTGTTACTCTGATATAGACTGTAGGTTAATTAGTCGGAAAAGAATTTGAGGTCGCCATTCACATTAGTCCACTTATCCTAAATAACCAACCAAAAGTGTAGTGTATCCTTTGATCCCAATGTTTGAGCCTTGCATGTACCCTTTCTTTGTAAAAACCTAAGTTACCTAGCCTTGCTAGATGTAAAATCTTGAAATTAGCCCTGGTCCTTCCTTGAATATTGTACACCTTGATTGAGGCAAAAAGCTTAAGTTGAGGGTGACTACCAAAAGTGGCCCTGGTTCCTACATTGGATATAATGCACCTCGACTCAGGCCAAAAGCCTAAGTTAAGGGTGGCTGGTGTAAGGGTAAATACACAAAATGATGTAGAAGCCAGTAATATATGGAAAAAGGATAAAATGTATTCTAGGTGCAAGAAAAAAGGGTAAAAGCCTTATCAATGAGCTAAAAAGAAAAATGATGTGAAAACAAAAGGCAATGAGCTAAAAATGAGAGAAAGGCACCAAGAAAAGCTTGAAATAGGAGAAAGGGAGAGTGAGGTGAAAATCACAGTGTTGGTAGGGCAAAAGTGTAGAAAAATGCAGTATCAAGGAGGGTCGTTAGTCACTATGTTTCGAAAACATCACAACAAAGCCCCCTGAGCCTACGTTACAAGCTAATAAAGTCCTAAAGTAATCCTATTTCAAGTACTCAAAGGTCATAGTCATGAGTATAGGGCAAGAATATGGTATTGAGCATGGCATTTGAATGATTTTTGTGAGAGTGAGTGATTTTGTGTATTCCCAAGCATTGAATCTAAAAATATCATCATGAATGGGACATAGGACTTCTTTCTATCAGGGAACTTGCAATGCTTTATTGATTTTAGATTAACTCTGTTATTATTGCTTATTGATGATTGTCTTGCTTGTAATAGTTACACTATCATATGTGTTGATCTGCACTGGTTTGCTTGATATCTATCTAATATGCTTTTAAGAGTGGTATAGATATCTGTCCTTGAGTCTAATGTGATGTATGCCATTAGATTGAGTTCAGTGTGTTACTGTAGTGCTTATTGATGTTGCTCAACCCGACTACTCAAAGACAGAAGAGGCAGTCGTCATCATCATAATAACCCAAGTTTAGAGGTTGGGGTCGATCCCATAGAGAATCGTTGTTCAAGGCGGAAGTGACTCATTTGACCAAGTAATTGTAGGATCTAGGGGGTTGTCATAACCCAAGCCTATAGCCTAAACGTGACACAGCGCGAAGGGAACCTAAAGGGACCCCAAGTAAGCTTCTTAGAACATCATTACACATCCTTGGTCATAAAAGCAATAGATATAACATAAAAGATTAAGAGTAAGGACCATAGGACTAGGGGAAAGTTTGCAAAACATCATGATCAAGAGACAAGAGACAAGCTTATATCATAGACATCAAGAATAGAGTCAATGCTCTTAGCATAGGTATATAACATGTCCAACAAATACCTCTATATATAGATAAGAATGGGGGCCAAGACAAAGTAACTGAGCTCGACCTCATGGTCAAAATAGACAATAAAGAAGAATATCTCAATACATAATAGCAAAATCATGTACTAAGGTCCCCAAAGTGGAGGACTCACCAACTAGCTTGAATAGCACCAAACTAGCCACAAGTGGGAAGGAGGATGATCAACATGGGCACCAATTCCTATATAGTGACATTATGTAGGCATAGAGTATGCATTAGTACGTTTGAATATACTAAGTATGTAGAATGCAATGTAAATAAGAATTGAGCATCATAATCAAAATGCATAACAATAGGCAATAGGCATACCTACAACAATATGACATGTAAGATCAAGGCATAAGTAAAACATGTTTAAGTAATTCATGCTCATATAGAATATCATATGTGTAGAAGAGACCAAGCTAGATTTCCAAAGTACGAACCCCTTGGTAGGTTACTGATGATAGTACCCATCACCCTAGGTACAAACCCCTCATCAAGGTTAGTGATGATAGCACCCATCATCCCAGTGTGTGAGGTACAACCCCTCATCAAGGTCAGTGATGATAGCACCATCACCCTAGTGTGTGAGGTAAAAACTCCTCATCAAGGTTAGTGATGATAGCACCCATCACCCTAGTGGTTGAGTGACATTTTATCAAACACTTGGAGGGTGTGTAATGCTAGTATAAAACCATGGAATAAAGAGATGAAATCATGAAAGAAAATCTATTATAAAACCATCAATCAATACCTTGCAACAGCCTCTAGAAATATACATCAAAACCCCTCATTAAATCTTACAATATATCAAAGATTTCTAGCTTAAAACAGAGCAAAATAGTCACAACTTTACATAGCTTTAACAAAGTGTGCAGTGAATTTCATAATAATGAAGACCCATTTGTAAATCAACTTTAAATCATGCAATTTGAGTAAATAAAGGCTTGGGTATCATGGGTGAAGGGAACCCATGAAACAAACCCACATACCTTAGCTTAGAGATGAACTTGGTGAAGATTAGAGATGGAGACTTAAAGCTTGAAGAAGAACCTTTAAGGAGAACCTTAGCTTAGGATGAGGGTTTGGGACTTGAGTTTTGGGAGTGAAAATATGACTAAGTGTTTGAGTGATTATTGGGAAATGTTTAGGATGATATGAGGGTAAAATTTGGTTAAGTATAGGTGAAAGCAAGTTTGGGAACACTTACGTCCAAGACTTAGAAGTCTTGGACCGTGCTAAAAAAAAAGTCCCCAAATGTACTGGGGCGCGTCGCGAGAGCAATGCGGAAACACCACTAGAATTTGCATTCTTGGAATTTCATAATTGCTAATCTTTCGCTCTTAAATAGGGGTTAGACCCTTTTTCACCTAATTTGGAGCCCTTGAACAAGAATATAAGTCGGATTTTTGAAATGGCAAACGAATTTTGAGATATATGGAACTTAAAATTTTGTGCATTCCGAGGCATATTTTCGAGTACTTTCCAGGGTCATTTCAGGGGTTCCAATAGTCAAAGCAGAGTTCAGCTAACATGATCTAATTAACAAATTCAAAAGCTATGAAGGGAAGATGCTAGGGCTATACAAATAGGGGCATTAATTTATCAAATGGGTCTAGGTACTTGACTAAATGAGTTGATGTTGAGTGAATAGGCTGGACTGCTCGTAACCCAAATCACCTATGACATTTGGATATTTCATATGAATCAGTTAAGATATCACATAAAACCCACTATGGATATGCTTGGCCTAAGAAGTCACAGTAAAACCCTCACTACCTTGGCCATTGAACCTAGGAATGTGCATGTCAACTGAAACCGCATAAAGTTTTCGGCTATTATATCATTTCCACACTATAATAGTCCCAACTAAGGTAACATTTAGAGATCTACAAACCCCCAAGTTTTCAACCTTAAAATTTATACATTAACTTAGAAACAGATATAAATTCACCCAAATCAACTATAGAGAACTCAAGATATCACAAACCCATAAAGCAAATTAAAGACCCATATCAAAAGCACACCTCCAACATGGGGTTTTTAGCCACATATATTTGAAATTAAAGACTGAATACCATACATAGTAGTAGAAGTCATGGGTAACAAGATTGAGTAGAAATTAGTTGATTATCACTAGCTAATCTTCTCCAATTTGATGCCCAAAAGCTTCAAAACCCTAGCCTCCCTTATACTTTAAGTGGAAAGTTTTATATACTACTGCTACAGACTGATTGTTCTGTTATGGAACAAATAGATGATGTATAATGTCCTTTCTAAAATTACTTATATACTTCATACAAATGTGTGAAAGTTGGTGTTGTAAAATTTCATTCGGCGGTCAAGGCTAACCATTGCGAAGCACTCTAGCAATGCGCCGAATGTGCACTTGACCACTTTCCTACACATCTTTATGAGGCTTCTTCCACTGCATCATTAGGTGTTGACTCTTTTCTCTGCCTATCCGATTTGGCGATGCACCAAAATAGTCTTCGTATCATCTTTTTGTTGGTGTTTTCTGGGGCTTTTGGGTGCTGCATATTTAGGCAATCACTTGTGTACTTCGGCGTATCACTAAGTATGCTTTGCAACATCAATTCTGACCGCACTCTTGACTTGACCTGGAACTTTAGTAGCTACATAGTTAGGCAATCTCAATGAGCATTCGGCAGATTGCCAAGGATGTCAGCAACATAACTTTTCACTGCCTTTTCGCACTTTTTCTCACTTTCCAAGATTTCAGCAAGTCTTGCCCTTTTGTGCACTTTTAACTCCATTTCCTGCCGTAGCACATACATATTTATTAGCAATTACAATTATTATCACGTTAAGGGTAATTTTTCTTTACAATTTAACCCTAAAATGAGTTTGAGATATGGACTCATCAACAACCCCAACTTAAGCCTTTGCTTGCCCTCAAGCAAATCAAACATCAATCTATCCAGGTCAGAGCTTGCAAATAGGGCCACAGGGAGCAACATATACATTTTCACCTTTTTTATCCTTTCTCAAACTTCCACAAACCACTTAAGTGACTATAAAGCCTTGAAAGATGACTAAAGAGTAATCAAAACATTGCTATGCTCACAACTTCTCATTTAGTTGCTAATCACTACATAAAAATATTACTATTTTCCCTCACACCAAAGACTATCCTGAACACTCAAGATTATGTGATTGCTTTATTAGAGGATCACTTCAACTCTCACTCTCCCAAATGAGAAATAGTATGTAAGCTTCAACCTATAGGCTTGCCCTTATTCTCAATCAGAGTTCACTTGACTTTCTTCCGGACTAGGATCCCAAAGGACTTTGCTAGGATTATAATGTAGGGTAAAGGTTGGGTAGGATAGCATATGGTCGATAGTGGTTGATCCCTCCTTAAACTCTACATATTCTTTTCAATCACAAAGGTTCTTTTGGTTCCCTTTTCAATCATCTCATTCTTGACATCTCTTTTGCTTTTGATTCATCATCCTAAGTGTCTCTCTTTTGTCTTTTCTTTCACAACAAGACTTTCTTTCTCTTTTTTTTTGAAGGGTCCTCAATTTTCAAACTTTTTATTTCTCACTTTTTCTTTTCATTTTTTTCTAGGACTCCTCGGTGTCTTTTTTCAATCTTACCATTCTGTTTTTGACTCTTTCATAGGGGACACTTCCTTCTTCCTACTAACCACCCCCAACCTAGCCTTTGGCCACTGCTTTACTTCAAGTTCAACAAACGATAGGTAAGGAATAAAAAAGGCTAAATTTCACAAATATAAGTCAAGGTTACAAGGTTGCCATAGAAGGGATCAAGGCTCAAAAGGGGTTTACTAAGGAATTAATTTACTGCCAAGGAATGCCACTATGGTCAAACTGGACTAATGGAACCAAAGAAGGCCTAAAGTTATATCCTAATCCGCAATTGACCAAGTGACTTCTCAAGACAAATCAGGAAGGTTCTAGATGATGTAATATAAGCATTTCAACAAGATAAGTAATCCTATGTTGGCAAAATATCCAAGCTCAATTTATCACATAGTCAACTCAAGATTCCTCAAATCCATTTGGAGATTGATTTATCAAGAAAGGACTAATTAGTGATTACATGTTCCTCATCCATGGCATTATTTGAATCAAAGATATAGATCATCAATGCTCGGATTGCTAAGGACTAGAGACAAGATATTACACTTACATGCTTGTCATCTATGCACAAGGTTTACCAAAATTTTATAATCATTCATCCATTCAACAAGAAAAATAAAAGAAATAACAAAAACAAAAACAAACACTACTCTATTACAACCCCAATTAAAATTTATATACAAGCCAAAAAGTAAAAAAATAGTCTAAATATCTATCAACAGCACCATTTATCAAAATAAAATACCATCGTTATCTCAAAAATAAAACATCCAGAAGGCAGGGAATTCCTCAAGCTCACCCCCTCCTAACAATATAAACATTGCCCTCAATATATAAGGGTCAACAAAGAGTAAGCATAAGAGGAAGTAGTGAGTATGAGAATACCCTGTCAAGCCAATCATACTGTGGTGGTGGTGGTGGTGGAGTTGAAGAAGATTTCATGAGGGCATCAATGTTCTCTTCTATCTGTGTACTCTCAAGGTCAATATTAGGCCTAGTAGGCTCAAGCGCACTTACACCAGATGGCTAGTCATGGACTGATTTAGAATAGAAGCTACAAGCACTATATCCACCATCTCATTCTCCATTCCATCTAGTCCTTCCTGGTCATCTTGGCTTTGCTCCGCTCCCAATGTCTCCTCATCAGTCTCCAGAGTGTTCACCTCCTAATTCTCTTCACTACTATCACTCAAAGTATCTACCATTCAACTCTTCATTTAGGATTATAGCCATATCCACTTTGAGTGGTGGATCTTCCAACCATTGAAAAATATGCCTAAGTTAGTAGACCGACGCAATGTCACCTTTTTATTCAATTTATCAATATCAACTTTCAAAGCTGATGTATCTGTATCGCCACCTGTCTTCTCAACTTCCATCATTCTGTTTTTCAAACTACCTAGCTCCTTCCCATAGTCATCAATCATAGTCTCAAGCCTATCCATCCTTAGCTTGTAAACCTCTATTAGCTCATGATTTTTAGCCTCGGCCTCCACATATGGCTTCAAAGCCTTATCTATGGCTGTCTCAAGTAACTTGGCAGAAGTGACTCAACCTTTGTGGCCCGAAGATCAGTGACTTTGGCCAAGCAGCCAATCATGAAAATAGTGGCCCTAGTGAGTGGGGGTTGGTCATCTGTGGCTTTCATCTTTGTATATGGAATAGGGGCAGAAGAGAAGTGTACAGCCGGGGAAGAAGAAGATATACTGGCCTCGGTACTTAGCTCTGCACTCAAGGGTCTCAACGTCAATCACCAGTGTTGTGTCAATCAGCTTCTTTCTAGCCCTATCCCCCTCATCCTTCAAGTACTTGGCCTCAATTCAGCGGATATAAGTGGTCATCGATGGAGTCATCTCTACATTGATCTTTTTGTTCTTTGGGACTCTGGCTTACTTACATAGGGCTATAATAAGACTTGGGAATGGCAAAGAAGTTTGGTCTTGTTTTTATTTGGAAAAGATCTTTAAGGTGATGATTGACCTAAGATTTAGTTCCTTTTGGTGCATGATACAACCAACTAACATAGATTTGGCATGGCGTAGTATAGATTCATTCTGATAAGGCATCAAATTACTATTAATGAATCCAAACCAAAATCACGTAGGTTTGTTTAACTCCTTTTTCTTAATGATTTCTCCCTCCTTCAACCATGAGGGAGTTGGAATTCCAAGTAGTGGAGCTAACCATGCTTTGATATCTTCAAAGGTTTGGAGCTGCAATAAATCTTTTAAGTGGCTCCAACTCCGGAATGTGTAACCCAATGCACCATTAATTTCAGTTTCTCCATATGGAACTTGTACACCCTGAACCTCTACAACATCAAGGGGTTTTGATTTAATTATCACCCTGCTTTTGCTCTTTGGGATAACTTGCCCATAGGCTTCATAGAATTTATGCAAAAGGATAGTCACATATGGTCCCAAGGTTATGTAAAGCTCTAAAATTATGGAATTTAAGCACTTCCCAAACCTCTAGGTATCGATCAGTCAATCCTTCTGTTGATAGCTACTTTTCCTCTAAAATTATCCTATGCCCTTCAGCCCTAAGCTTATTTAAGAACTTTGGAGTTGTGGCTTCCTGAGTTTTCTGAAAGGGCTGAGAGTTAGAGTCATGTAAGGCCTTGGTTCTGGACTCACTTTTTATGCCTCTTTGGGGGGGACTCTCTTGGCAAGAGTGAGGGGCTTGTGGATTTTGCTAGGACATACTTTCGCTTGGTCGTTTTGCACACATACTTCAGCATTATTATGAGAAGAATTGATAAACAATCAAGCACAATATATGATTATATAAAAGACATTTAGAATAGACTGGTTAATTAGATCACATATCATACTCGGGGAATTGGCAAACTGATTCGGCAGTCAAATAGACCTCACTATTTTGCATAGATTTCAGAAGCTGGGCGCATTGTCGAGTGCACTTAGGCAGTCAAAATCACCATTGGCTATTGTGACTGGCAAGGCCCTTCATCTATTCACTAAAACTTCAACAATTTCACAGATCACATGGATAAAATGAACATACTAACACACCACAACACATCAATACAAGGTTAACTATAGGCAAGCACTATCACATGCTCTCACTGGCCATACATTCGATCAAACGATGACTTACCTTAAGAATGATATCATCCAATCTATCATAGGGCAAGTTCAATTGATTAAAGGAGATCAGGGGTTACTCAAACTTTATCCATAGCCCGTAAAAGAAATAAATCCAACAAGCAAGCACATTTTAAGAACACATTCATATGATCATAGACTAGTTTTAATTGAATACATCCAAGAATCATATCAAACACAAGATTTGGGGCCAAACCCACAAACTACTTATCAATGAGTAAGAAACCCTTTCATTCATGACTCTAACCTAACTCATTCACCCCCAATTTTGATATTCATAAAGGATGCCAAAACCCAAAATATGTCATATATACATGCAGCATAAGATTTAAAAGCAACTCTAAATTCCTAACCACATGATTCTCAATAAGAATTTCATAGTTTATGGCATGATTTTCACATCACAAACCCTGATCAACTTCACAAATAATGGCTTTCTTTAAACAACTAGAAGAAGGACCAAAATGATACTTGTTCAACAATAAGACACAATGAAACCTTTAGTGATGCCCTTTGATGATTATTCCCAATATTCTAGGTGAAAATTTTCAAAAAAAAAAGGAAGGGGTATTGACATATGAGGGAAGAGAAAAGGAGGGAAAGAGGAAAGCGAAAAGGCATTTGAAAAGCCTTAAGTAAGTCAATGAGCATGCATACTTGGCGACCCCAAACCATACCGCCTACCACAATTTGCGTTGCACCATACATGCTAGGGACCTCCCTTTTTCACAGTGAGCTTACCTTATCTTCCACCCTAAAGTATGGTGAAACTGACCATCGCTAACTGGGATCAATGATTCGATGATTAGCCCTTTTGTTCATAAAATTTAATAGCAACTCCAGAGTCTCTATTCGACCAAAAATGTGGTCAAATTAATCATCACTAATATGACTCGGTGATATGATGAGTAGTCCCTTTTGGTCTCCCTTATCAACTTGCCACTCCCATTTTTCTTCTCAACCCTACACAATTCAACACCTTTTATTCAAACTAAAAAGTAGTAAAATGCTCACCTTGGGTTGCCTCCCAAGAAGTGTCTTAGTTAACATCATGGCACGATTTCATTCCTCTTCACTTCAAGTTACCACCGACTAGCCCATAAATGAGAATACCCTAGGATCATCTCCTGTATTCAAAGCTTTGAAAATATTAAATTCAATTTCCTCGTCATTTATTCTAAATTTCAAATCTCCACTCTCAACATCAACCTACTGGTCTTTTGATAGACCTATCAGCCATGAGCAGCTGCATTGTAGTTGGTAAAGGGGGTTTCTAAACCCAGTTCCTCAAAAGTAGCTAGGGCATAAGATTTATGCTTGCCCCTAAATCACAAAGTGCATTAACAAACTTTGAGTCTCCTATTGTGTATGGAATGGTGAATGCCCCTGGGTCTTTCTTCTTTTTATCGATTTTTGTGTTAGGATTTTGCACTGTAATTGTGAGACACTTCAATTGTCTCACATCCAAGATTCCTCTTCTTTGTCACCAATTCTTTCATGAACTTAGCATACCCTAGAATTTTAATTAATGCTTCCATGAGGGGAATATTTGTTGACAAAGAATTGAAAATAGAAAGAAACTTTTGAAACATAGCATCCTCCTCTTTCTTCTTCAACCTTTGTGGGAATAGAGGATTAACTTTGACGTGAGGTGTCTTTGGATTCATAGCTAGATTTGAATTTTTAGGAAGAGTGTTCTAGTTTTCGATGCATTATCCCTACTTTTCTCTTGCTTATCATTCTCAGAATTTCTGAGAACATCATCACCTACAACTTGAGCCTCCTACTCATCATCCTTTACAACAATCATATCTTCTTTTTCTTCCACCTCTTTCATACATTAATCAATAGCAAGTGATGATTTAGTACCTTCGACCAACTTTAATTCCACTTTGAGTAACTATGGTTAAGCATTCTTGATCATTTCCTTTCGAAGTGGCTACCATGTCACTGGGTAGACCTCCCTAAGGATGTTGATTAAAATAAGTTGAGATACTGCCTAACTGAGTCTCCAAATGTTTAATGGATATTGAATGAGATATTACAATTTGACTTAGCTGAGAAAACTTAGATTTCATTTCCTTTAGGACCTTGTCCTAAGCCTCCACCTTACTTAAAATTTGACAAAAGCATATCCTTGGTTCAAGTATTATCCTGATTAACCACAGGTTCAGCAGCCTTTACCCTATTATGTGGTAGAATATACATGTCTCCCTCATGGTTTCGCCAACCCCCAAATTGAGGTTGATCATTCCATGCTCACTCTCGCCATCTGGAGTTGTTGTTCCAACCATGACTCCCGAGTGGCTGAAACGACCCCAAAAAGCACCTGAAAATGTGCCTTCGAAGCGCCCGGAATCGTAATTTCCATATATCTCAAAATTCATGTGCAATATCAAAAATCTGACTTCATATTCTTGTTCAAGGGTCAAATTCAGTGGAAAATGGGTCTAACCTCGATTTAAGAGAAATCGTAGAAAACTTTGAAAATCGTAAAAATGTGATTTCCAGTGACGATCCGCGTTGCAGTGTATTTTGTGCACTAGTTTTACTATTCGATACAAGGCCTTTGGATCTTAAGGTTCCCATTCAAGCTTCAAGTCTCCATCTCAAGTCTTCTTCAAGGATTCTCTAAAGTCAAGGTATGTGGGTTTTTTTCATATGTTCCTTTCACCCATGATACCCAACCTCTCTTTTATCTAAAATTGCATGATTTAAAGTTGATTTACTCATGAGTCTTATCTATTATAATTTCACTGCATATTATGTTGGGATTTCATGAAATTTTGGTTGTTTTAGCATGTTTTGAGCTATGAATCTAAGATCTATTGGGAGATTTGATGAAGAACTTTGATGTATATTGCTTGAGGGTGTTACCAAGTATCTATTGATGGTTTTACACTGAATTTTCTAACATGATTTTACTCTTGAATTACATGGTTTTACACTAGCACTACACACCCGCCAAATGTTTGATAAAATGTCTGGATTATGATTTATTGAAGAATTGAAAGTCCAATCCATATCTTATGAGTTGAATGACTATATGATGATGAAAGGAATGTATGTATATGATAGTATATGATATTATCTCTGTAGTGTTGGAAATTGACCATGCCTTACTCGGGGGGTTATAGGCCCGAGTAACATTTTTGAGGGGTTTGTACCTTGATTGCCTCGTTGGGGAGGTGGTAGGCCCGTGTAACCATGTCGAGGGGTTTATACCTTGATAACCATGTTGGGGGTTTGTACTTCATCAACCATATTGGGGGGTTTGTACCTTATCAACCATGTTGGGGGATTTGTACCTCATCAACCTATTGAGAGTTCGTACTGCGTTCGACTCTCCAAGGGGGTGGTAGGCCTTGGACATGCACTCATAGTGGTCTCTCCATACACATGTATTATATTCTATATAAGCACAGATTTACATCAACCATCATTCATACATGCCATATTTCTATATGCTTACCCACTGCCTATGTTATACATATTGCTTATGGCACATATCGCTTGTTGCATTGCATCCTACATACTTAGTACATTCAAACGTACTAACATATACTCTATGCCTACATGATGTCACCATGTAAGAACCAGAGCCCCACTTGATCATCCTCCTCTACATGGCTAGTACGACTTCTCTCAAGCTCCTTGGTGAGTCCTCCATTTCAAGGACGATATTTATGATCTCATACTATGTTCCAAGACTATCTTCTTTTATGTATAGGTTGACTATGAAGGTGATCCCACTAGCTTGTCTTGGCCCCTGCCAAGTATCTAAGTTTTAGAGGTGTTGTTGGACATATTTTGTATTATGCTATGAGCTTTGACTCTCTCTTCACTCTTGATGTTTATGATATGGAAGTTGTCCCTTAGCCCCATTGTCCTTATTTACTATCTCTTATTGTATTTTATTAGTCCCACGACCAAGGATGTGTAATGATATATTAAGAGGCTTGCTTAGGGTCCTTTCGGGTTTTCCATGTGCCGTGTCACGTCTAGGCCCTAGGCTTGGGTCGTGATAGCGGCCTCTGAAAAGCCAGCTAAGAATCCATCATTTGGTTACCCATGTAATAACATTCTTCATTGTAACCACCTTCAAATGGTGCACCTTCACACATCACCTCTCCAATAAATCCCACAGCATCCATACTCTTGCGATTTCCTCCCATGACATGCTTAGTCAAAAGATCAAGATGGGTTAACATCTTAACCATATTCTCATCCCTTTCTTGGTCATTAGCAAGCTGCACCATGGTTGGTCCTTTGTGGCTTGAAGGGACTATGTCATCTCTTATGTAACATGCTTTATTAATTTTTGTCATGCCATCCAAGAGGTTACAAGCTTCAGTGAATGATTGTGTCATTAAACCTCCTTTTACTAACTGATCAGCTACTCCTTTGATTGCAGCATCAAGACTTATATAAAAGTATTACAAGAGCATATAGTCTAAAACTCCATGGTTAGGGCACTAAAGCAAGAGTTTCTGAAATCGGAGTCATGTTTCATGCAACGACTCACCCTCTACCTACATGAAGTTGTCAATACTTTTTCTAAATTTACTAATCTTTGAGGGAGGAAAGAATCTCTCTAGGAATTAATTTTGCAACTCCTCCCGTAAAGTAATAAAATCATGAGGCAACTCTGCTAGCCACCTTAATGCCTCTCCGGTGATGGAGAAAGGAAATAGCGATAGTTAAATGGCTTCCTAGCTCACTCCCCTGAAGTTGAATGGGAGACACACATCAACAAAGTTCCTCAAGTATTTATGAGGATCTTCGTGGTCGAGCCCTCTGAGCAATCCCTTCAGTTGGAGGAGTTGCAACATGGTGCTCATTACATGAAAATTAACTCCTCCAGCCAATGGGGGTATCGGATAGCACCGGTAGTTCAAACTTAATCCTTATTAACATCTTGCATCCCGTTTATGTCCCAAACATTCTTACCAAGAATGATTTCATCATCCTCTATCTTTACACCTATTGTTGAATTAGCAAAAGCAATAGGAAAATAGTAAAAGAAAGTCTAACCACAAGAACAAAGCTCAACAAACACTTCCACTATAAATATATCAATTCCCCAGCAATGGCACCATTTTTTACGTCGCTCAACCCAAATACTCAAAGGAAGAAGGGGCGGTCATCATTAACATAATAACCCAACTTTAGAGATTGGGGCAATCCCACAAGGAATCATTTTTCAAGGTGGAAAAGACTCCTTAGACCAAGCAATTGTAGGATTTGGGGGTTTTAATAATCAAAACAGAGTTCGGCTAACAAGATCTAATTAACAAATTAAATAGCTATGAAGGCAAGATATAGGGGATGTGCAAATAAGGGGATTAATCTATCAAATAGGTCTAGATACTTGACTACATAAGTTGATGTTGAGTGAATAGTCTGGGTTGCTTGTAACCCAAATCACCTATGATATATGGGTATTCCATATGAATCAGCTAGGATATCAGATGCAGACCACAAATGACACACTTGACCTAATAGGACACAGCAAAACCCCCACTACCTTGGCCATTGAACCTATGAATGTGGATGTCAACTGAAACCCCATAAGGTTCTGGCCATTATATCCATTACACAGTCTAATAGTCCCAGCTAAGGTAGCAATCAAAGATCTAAAATCCAAAGTTTAAAACCTTCAAATTTATACATTAAACTTAGGAATAGATATAAATTCATCCAAATCAACTACAGAGAAGTCAAGATAGCACAAACCCATTATGCAAATTAAAGAGCCATATCAAAAGCACACCCCAACATGGGGGTTGTAACCACATGTTAGAAATTAAAGATTGAATACAACACATAGTAGCAGAAGTCATGGGCAACAAGATTAAGTACAAATTAGTTAATTATCACCAGCTAATCTTCTCCAATTTGATGCCCAAAAGCTTCAAAACCCTAGCCTCCCTTATACTCTAAGAGAAAAGTTCTATGTACTACTACTACTATAAACTAATTGTTTTGATATGGAATGAACAGATGATGTAAAATGTCCTTTCTAAAATTACTTACATACTTCGTGCAAATGTGTGAAAGTTTATGCTGCGAAATGTCGTTCGGATGGTCAAGGCCGACTATTGCTGAGCACTCCGATAATAAGCTGAATATGCAATTGACCACTTTCTTGTGTATTTTTATGAGGCTTCTTCCACTACAACATTAGGGATGACTCTTTGCTCCGTTATCCAATTCAGGAATGCACCACAATAGTCTTCATATCGCCTTTTTGTCAGTGTTTTGGGACTTTGGGTGCTGCAACTTTTGGCGATCACTTGTGCACTTTGGTGTATCACCGAGTATGCTTTACGATATCAATTCTAACCATACTTTTAACTTGACTTGTAACCTTGGCTGTTGCATAGTTAGGCAATCTCCATGAGCGTTCGGTGGATCGTCGAGGATGTCGACGATGTCGCCTTTCAGCACTTTTGCTCACTTTCCATGATTCCACCAAGTCTTGCCCATTTGCGCACTTTTAACTCCATTTGTTGTCATAGCTCAAGCATATTTGTTAGTAATTGGAATTATTAGCACACTAAGGGCAATGTTTCTTTGCAATTCAAACCCCAAAATGATTCTGAAATATGGACTCAACACTTATATAGATTAGTCCTTCGCTAGAGGACAAGCAACAATTTTAAGCTAAGGTTGTTGATGTGCTGTCAAAATATATCACTTTTAATGCTTAAAACTTAGAATTTTGTGTGTTCTCAAAGCGATATTAGTAGATTTGATGTTGCTTTACATTTGTTTTGGAAGATTATAGGGTTGGTATGATTTTTGGGCTAAGTATGTAGAACTTGAAGAAATTATTTTTCTACGACACCCTTTACAGGTCGTGGAAGATTCCATAGACTGTAAAGTAGGTTTTGTAGCAAAATCCAGTGAAGGAGGGATTTTGAAGTTAAGTGTACAAACATGCAAATGAGTTGTAAAATATTATACGAGCCATAGACAAGGTGTCGTACCCTGAGGATCAAAAAGTGGGGAGTGCTGAAAAGTCATTAGATGTAACCCTCTACGGGCCATAAAACTTTATACGGTCCATAGATAGGTCTCGTAGAAGACAACCCTAGAATTATAGAAGGAATTGACAAAGCCCAATTATGGGTCGTAGAACTTCATATGGCCTGTAAAGTTCCCCGTAGAATCTGCCAACTCAGTTCTCATATTTTGATTTGGCTTTGTATTTTAAAAATTATAAATAGGTTTCAATAAGAAAAAGTGAGAAACATTGTTAGACACTTGGAAAAATAATATTTTGTGTTCTTAATTCATACTTATAATTTTTGTTGAAGATCATGGATTTCTTGTTCTTAATTTCATTAGCAAGTGCTTAATTATTCTATTCAATATCATGATTTTTGCATTTACACTAAATATGAGTAGCTAAATCCACAACTTGGGTTATGAGAACCATGAAGAACTAACAAGGTAAAATCAGATAATTCGTATTCTTAGAAAGTGTGCATACATGTATTAATTGATTATCTTTGTTTTGAATGTTTTTAACGGTGACTAACGTTAGAAATCACATAGTATTACTGACTGGATCAAGGTAGTAATGAATATAAAAGAGATTAACTAATAGGATTCAATTGATGTTTCTCATCTAATCAACCAAACTAGATCAAGGCGAAGTTGTACTGGAATAATAGGTAAGGGTTAGTAATGTCACACTGCGGGGATGGATCAAATCACAAAGTGAATTTACCTCTTGCCTAGATTAAAGGATTTGGTAAACTTAACTTACCGTTCTGCATGTCCCACACTAGAAAAGAGTGTAATTATCTAGTAATACCAAGTTAGGGAATATGGGGAACACAATATCCTAGTTACATTTCGTACTGATTTCACACTTGTCTTAGTCTAGGATTTCTTTCTATAGGTTTGCAAATCCCTCCCCTCCCCACTTTGGGGAGATAAGTAGGTTAATCAACTCAAATTGCTTGAAATTTCTCTAAGTCTACCCTATTTCCTGTGGGATTGACCTTAACCTCGGTTAGGTTATATATCTTGACAACGACTACTTTAACCTTCAAAAAAGAGGTATAGCTTGGCCAATATCGATTGGCTAAGTATGGAAAGGTTTCACAAGCTGGTCAATGACCTGTGGATCATTTCATGACCCGTAGATAGGTTTCATGAATTGGAAGGTTGAAAACCAGGCTCTAAAGATTGGAATGGAGAACAGGACAACTCAAACCATAACTCGTGGTTGAGTCCATGACCCATACTCGGGGTCTCATAGAAGTGATCCAACAGCTTCAATGAAGGGAATTTATATCTTTTTCCCATATGCTAGGATTATAACACGTCATTTTAAAGGTCCTCTAAGCCCTTAATCAGACCTAAAACCCTCTAAGAATCCCTCATTCCTTTCATCCTCCCATCCTCTCAAAATATTCTTAGGTAAACACTCTCAAGAAAGAACAAGGAAAGCAAAGCTAGGGTTTCAACAATTCTTGCCCAAATTTCAAGTTCCTTATTCTTAGGCTCTAATCAAGTTATATGAGTTGATTTGTGGGTCCTTTTCACCCATAAATTCCTTCCTTAAAGCTTTTACATTTTCTTTAAGTTCCTCAAGAATACCATTATGCATGCCAATGATTTAAACGATGATTTTATGATATATTGCTATATATTTTGTCTCCAATGTTATCATGAAATGTTTTACTATGTTTTTCCATCAGTATTGAGTTGATGGCTATGACTCCAATAATCAGGGTTTAATTCATGATGTATAGGCTGGTTAGTCTATGATTTAAAGATGTGTATTTTCTCTATGTTCATGCATTACTCTGTTGAATTATGAGTTTTCTACTTAATGTACAAGCCCACTAAGTTTAAGATAATTTTTGCATGGTATGATGATGATCATAAAGGCATCAAAAAAAGGTTTTAAGTTGATGTTTTTTTCAAAAGATATAAGCATGTTAATAATTCTCTAGAAAGATGTTTATGATGGCCCCCAAGGAGAAAAAATAATTCTCACTTGGTGGTTCCTAAGGTTTTGAGCTACTCTTATGAAAGTGCTAGTTATAATTCTAAGTTTTATTACTTGACTAAGTGTGTGTTTTAAAGTATTTTGTTGGATTACTTAGCACCGAATGAGGCATGGAGGTGGGGTTTGGTAAATGAACCCTAGGAGGAACCCTTTGCCCCATTAACTATATGCCACCATAGGAGCCCTTGTAGGCTAGGCTAGCAAATCCATATAGGCTGTTTATGTTAATTGATGATTCATGCTAAGTGACAGAGTGTAACACCCCACACACTATAAGTATTGGTACTACACATATGAAACATG
>DF362872.1:28710-44239 GCA_000787875.1 Solanum virginianum
TATATATAGTATTTACAAAACAACCCTAGAATTTACACAAAAAAGATAGCTAGCAGCTGATAAGTCTATGCAGGTACGACTCGTAGGATGACCTACGAGTCATAGTTGGGGTCTCGTATTAGGTTCTTGGAATCTTGGACTAAATTGGTATAACCCATAGGTACGAGTCGTTGCTTATATGTTGGTCTCGTTGTCTTGGTCTTCAGTGTTTGGTCCAATATCTTGGTTCTCTGATTCTTGCTATGAGTCTACCTATGCAAGTTGTAGTTGACTTACGACTCGTATGATGGCCTCATAGGGGTGACCACTACTTAGCAGATTTCTTCATTTTGGTCTCTGATTCTTGCTATGATATCACCCTACGACTCGTAGGGTGAGCTACGACTGATAGGTTGGCTCGTAAGGGGTATGCTTCAGCAACTTTTCTTCAAAATCATGCTAACCTAACATTTCTACAAAATTAACAGAAAAACACATCAAAACACTAAAAAATCGCTTTAAGAACTCATAAAATCCCTTATTTCAAGCACCAAATATGCTGTATTTTGACAGCACATCAACACCCTCAAATTAGAATTATTGCTTGTCCTCAAGTGAGGACTCAATCTACGCAGACAAAGAGAAATACATGGCAGCTATACTAATGGCATATACAACAACTCCTTTGATTCGGGTACCCAACTACTATTTTCAAAATAGGATCGCAAAGTTATTAAGAAAACAAGAACATAATGAGAGACCTGACCATCCAACTATGACAAGAGAAGGAGCATCAACCGTCCACAATTACTAGTATAGTCATATGCTACTCAAGTAGTGCAAATGCCCTCATTGGAAAGAAGTCCCTCATACTTACTCAAAAGCATTCAGAATTTAGGGACTGAAGAAACATTCTTACTCTCACAATTGAAATTCAATGCATTTAATACCATACGATTGCTTCTATACTCATATTCTGGCTTGGTGATAAAGTGGATTTAGACCACTTTAGGACTTATAGGCTTGTAACATAAGTTCAGGATGCTTTAGTATGGTATCTTAGGCAAGTAGTGACTAAAAGCTATCCTTGAACCATGTTTAACAACACTTTTTTCTTTCATAATCCAACCCATTTTTAATCATTCCACCCTTATTCTCCTATTTTGAACTTTTCTCCAGTGCTTTCTTTCTTTTTTCAACTGTACCTCGATTTCAGGCTCATTTTTGATATTTTTCCTCAACTCAAGGCATTTTTGCTCAGCTGAGCCTTGATTTCAAACTTATATCTCAATCATAATGGCTAAAATAGTGGAAGAAACTATCGCAGAAAATTCCAGTAAAAAGGCTACTTTTTTCATTCACTTGATTCATGCTTTTTCATTTCTTTCTTAATTTCCCAACTAACCACCTTATTATTACTTTGCCACAATAAGAGCTACCTTTAACTTAGGCTTTTAGCCTCAAGTGAAGTACACAATATCTTTGCCTCAAACCAGGGCCACTAACTTCAGCCACCCTCAACATAGGCCTTTGGCCTCAATCAAGGTTCACATGTTTAAGGATAGACCAAGGCCAATATCAAGGCATTTCATCAAATAAGGTTAACCAAGCAAGGTATCAAGAAATAATGGGTAAATGATAAGCTCAAAAGTTTGGAACAAGGGATTCACTTACTCATTTAGTGGGTCATTTAGGCTAAAAGTGGTTTCACTCAAAAAACAAAGGCCTAAGATCCTTTCCATATCCACCACATCACCAAACGAACTTTAGAGTAACAAGGCATGTCCTGGGTCCATACAAGATGCATGAATGCAGCAAAATAAGCTCACAGCACATATAGCAATTGCATCCACAATCAAGTATCACAAGTCATGCTTTCAGTCTCATCTTACCTTCACAATATCAGAACAAACATTGTCAGATACTCAAAAATGTATGAATGCATCAATAATCACAACCTTAAAATTTTGAGGGTACTCAATTTTTCATCAAAATGTTAAACACACATCTAAAATTATGTATATGCCAATAGATAACACTGCTATGAATTTACCCATTATCTACACTACCTACACATGCCGACTCAAAAGAAAATTAAACATCCACAAGGAAAAAGAAACACGATAAGAAAATCTTGGGATAAAAATAAGAGAAGTTATGGACTTGAGGCTACTCAGACTTTACCTTAATCCATAACTTCCACCACCCCACCAAAAGATAATACTTTGTCCTCTAAGCAAAAACACAAACTTAAGACAGGAAAAATGAAAACATAACATAGATATATAAATGTTAAAAAATAATAATTAACAAAACTAACATCCAAAACCAAACATAAGAACATTCTCCAACAAAACCAAAACATCCAAAAAAAATAGAAACAGTAATATTGTCTAATACAAGGACAAAATATCCATAAAGAAAAGTAAGAGCTGGGGTCAAAAGGAGTCAAACATCATGGTGCATCAAGCACTAGTCTCGAGCCGATTTGCAGGGTCCTGGGGCTGCCTCTCCTCTATAGCTGTGCCGGAAGTACCCTCTCCAGGTAGGGTGTGCTGTGCTCACTCTCTCTAAACAACCACTAATAAAAATGACTCCTGCACCACCTCCTCAGGTATGGGCTCCTCCTCCTGTCTCGACTTTTTCGGGGTCAGCTATGGGTCGTCACTCTGATTAAGGGCCTCTTCCTATGGGTATTTGGATGGTTAGTGAGCCAATCAAATACCTCATCATCTACCGGTGCTACCTCTGGGGCTAGAACAGGGGCTGTCAACAACGGTAATAAGTTAGCCTTGAACTTGGCCAACTCCTCAGTAACTGTGCTTATGCCGGCAGGCCTAGATCCCTCGAGCCTCCTATGGACTCTAGTCTCAAATGCATCGACCCGTGCATCCATCGCTCGAACTCTCTCATCAACTAAATCTTGGGCAAATGCCTTCATCTACTCCTCGGAGTCCCGAATAGTCTGATGAATCAATGGCTGGACCCATGCTGACAACTCCCATAGTCTGTGCTCTGCTACAACTACCCTGTATAATAAAGCCTGAAAAACAACAACAGAGAAAAGAGGGTCAACTTGTAAAGTAGATGCTGCTGGTACTGGAGTGCTGAACGATGGTGTAGACTCGATCTCAACCGCTGGCATGGGCTTTGCAGTGGCTGAGGTAGTACTGGTAGTAGCTAGAGATGAACCTAGAGTTTGAGGCTCTACTGGGAATGGCTCTGGGATAACTGGAGGAATAACTCTTTGTAGGGCTATAGGGTTTTCGATAGTGTTGATTAGACTTGGGTCCATTGTATGCAAACCTTTACATGAAGGTCTAAGTGGAGAGAAACCATCACACCGGCTTGCTTGCATAATTTATGGATCAGAATAGGGAATAGCAATGCATGATGAGTGCGGATCGCTAACTTGTGGATCTAATCTGCCAAGACATGAGCCCAATCAATTTCATATCCTGCCAAGATGCTTGCCAATAACATAACCCTCTCTAATGTCATTACATTATCCGTAAATGTGGGCCCGATGTGCATTTGGATAATAGACCACCAAAACTTTGCCCTAAAAGAGAGATAGACCTTCAAAATATGCTTGGCATGGTCTGTAACCCATATCGGCTCAACACCTTCCTCGCAAATTTGGCCCGCTATCCACCTCAATGACTCTGTTTTTATCCTTGTATCATTCTGATTGACTGCTTTCCTCATGTCCACTATCTTATGATCATATTCTGCTATGGAGTGTGAGGCTCTGTAATTAGGTCTAAATTATACCCTTCGAATAGTCTCTGCTGAGATGTCGATAATTTCACCCTTGACCATGACTTCACTTAACTGTGGTGCATCAATGGGCTTCATGAGCCTCGGAAGGTTGCCATATATAGTAGCATAGTAAGATACATAGAATTGTCAGACCAAGTAGGGGGCATACTTCCCAAGCTCTTGTGATAACCATCCTAACCCATGATGGTCAATATCAACTTCTAAATCTGGTACACTTTGCAACCCTAAGTCTTTCAACCTTGCTTCATCATGAAACCTTTGCACTGGCCTCCCTCGACTCTTAAGTTCCAGTCCTTTATCATAGATCTCTTTCATTCCAGGGACATAACATCTTGTGTTTTGTGGGTCGGTGGAAGTGACGGTGTACGCAGAATCAGCTGGTTGTGGAGAAATGTTCTCTTCTGGCTGAGACTGAGACACTTCAAGAGAACCAAAGCCAGAAGTGAAGTCATCATCATCTGACTCGTCTTTTTCACACTCATCATCAAAACGGGAGGAGCTATCCACTTCCATCTATACTTTAGTTGATTGTGATCGTGTTAAAGGCACGTTAGCCTTAGGGTCAGGGTGTAGATTCATCTCTTCAATTGGTTGCTCATCCTCGGAGGACTTATCTCTTAGGCGATGAACAGAAACAAAGGCAGCACCCCTTCGACCTCTTGAAGACATTATCTCTGAAAAATTATTAACAAGTCAAAGCATAAGTCCTATGATGTTTTGTTTCGATCAAACAAGTAACAAATGAACAATCAAAGAAGAGCATTAAGCTAACCTAAGTAAAAAAACAAATTGAACCAGGTTCAGGGCTGTAGATATGAGGTGTAAGTATGATTCGTAGGATAACCTATGAGTCATGTAGTAGCCTCATGACAACAAGGTAGTAAGGGAAATATATTCTAGAACTAGGTACAAGACGCATGTATGACTCATAGTATGCACTTACGAGTCGTATCCCGAGTTCGTATGTTATTTCAGAGACATTTCAAAAGTTCAAATAAAGGCCACAAAACTACCACTACTACTCGTGAGAATGGCTATGAGTCGTAGGTGAGTCTTGCATAGAGAATGTTAAGGCATCTTAGGTGACTAATGCTTGATACAAAGATCCACTACGACTCGTAGTGGGTTCTCATAGCAGGAAGCAGAGAGTAAACATGGTTCCTCCAACTTTTCCACAATGAACAACAATAAATTAGAAAGCATCAGAGTTTACATACACACAGATATAAGAAGTACTACAGCAACTTAAATACTCTTCATTATCAATTATCTCAAAACAAAACATGAATTTTCCTCATTTTGGGCAAAACACTTCTAATAGTAGAAACATCAACGCACATTAAAGGGGATACACATGAACAGATTACCCTACGAGAATTATAACACCCCTAACGCACAGTTTTAGCCCCACATGATCTTCATAATAATCCACAAAATACGCAATAAAAACACATAGAAAAATCAAATTTAACCACGAAAACTTACCAAATGAATGTGTGAATGTATGATGAGAAGAAGAAAAACTGGAAGAGTTCTTGGACTAAAATCTCTAAATGAAGGGGGGTTTTGTGAATGTATGATGAGAAGAAGAAAAACTGGAAGAGTTCTTGGTGCACAATTCACTTGCTGGGAAGTTTTAGTAGGTGAAAGATGTAAAGATGAATGAAATAGTGAAAGGAAATGGTAGGGGGAGTTATAAAATGAAAGGGGATGCTTCATGAAGGGACATGGAGAGCCAAGATATATTGGTCTCCTAATATTCAAAATGGTTTGCCTTTTAAACTTCTGCAGATTGGTCTTACGAGACCCCAACTATGAGTCATATGAAATAATATTACTAGTAGGTCCCGATCTTGTAGTAGACCCAACACTTAGGAAAATTATGACTTCATATACCTGAGCACTATGAACCCCTCTTACGACTCGTAGGGGACCCTACGAGTTGTAAGGTTGGCTCATAGTGTATGTGCCAACTTCTGATACTCACTGATTCTCTCTATGATGCATAAGTATAAGTCATAGTGAGGACTATGACTCATACGCCTGATCGTAGAGGCTGCTCCAAGTGCCATTTTTCAGATCTTTAGTTCTTTAATTGTCATCTGCAAACCAAATCTCAAAACACAACAATTCCCCTAATATTATACTACACCAATGTCTTTCAATCATAAACAAAACCTCACACCTTCTACCTAAGAATCTCAATAATCAAAAAAACTTAAAACAAGCCAACAAATGTCAAAAATGCTTGGGTTGCCTCCCAAGAAGCACTTTGTTTAACGTTGTGGCTCGATTATGCCATCACGGATAATCAGACTTTTTTGTGAGTTCCATATCTGCTCCTTGTACTCTTCCTTTGTTTGTCTTGTACTGCATCTAGTTGGTCAGCAAGCTACTCTATCCTATCACTAAGACTTTGCATTGATATAGTTTGTTGTTCCACTTTGTAGTTACATTTGAGGACATCAAACTTTATCTCCCGAACAATGTCATCTTATTCATTCACCTTGATCAGGACTTCCTCAAGCATATGCACAATCCAGGTCAGTTTATTAGTGATACAAAGCTTGTGTGGTAACCTCATCCAACGTGCAACATTTTCGCTTTTGGGTTTACTTGAGGCTCCCATAGATGCACTAATAGATGGTCAGGCTTGCTCTTGAAGGGGTTGGTAGACTTGGGCAATTGCAGATTGCTTGTCCATGCTCTCAGTGATCTCATTAAATGGTCATCTTACGAACTTCAAACAGACTCCTCCAAATAATTCATTAGCCTGACCTTGTTGTTCAGAGAGTAATGGTTGGTAGAAACTAGCGGCCAACTCATCATCAGTTAGACCATGGTTCTGATTCGCTACCAAGAACTGCTGGTATCTTTCTTAGGTCACTACCAAATGTTCTGCTGGTATTCTTTTGAAATTAGAGATGTTGTTCTATAGCTTCTATCTATTGGACTCTATATTGAAGTTCATAAGAAAGACTCTCCGTGCTTTCCCTCAATTAGAGAAAACATTGGGTGGGAGAATTGACCACCATTCTACAGTTTTGCTCCGGAGAGTCATGGGGAAAATCTAAAAAACCATGGCCTCCCAAACAGGATGTCTTATCCCAAGGACTCCCCTTCAATGTTTGAGTGAAATTTTATAGATGGATTTGGGGATCCTCAGACTCTTGCCCATAAAATAGAGCGCGCTTCTGCAAAGTTTCCAATAAGTCATTTGCAATGTAGAACTTTTGTTCAGTCATAGTGCCAGCCAACTTGCACCCAAAATCAACTACCAAAAACAAACAGAAAAAGTAAAATGTAGGAGACTATAGAAATTAACACTAGAAATAACTTGTAGTGAAAACAAATCAAAACTTAGCCATATTCCCCTGCAACAGTGCCATAATTTCTGATGATGTTCACACTCTAATAAGAAAGTAATTATTGTCAGCAATTAACCTAACCAAGGTTAGGATCAAATCCACAAGGAATATAGGGCTTGATTACAAGATTTCACCATAAATCATTTCTAGCATTCATGACTAAAATCTCTAAATGAAGGGGGGTTTGTATTTCAAAAACAAAATAAAACTACCACTAACAATAACACAAGGAAACACTCAATTTTAGGGACAAATTTACCACTAACTATAACGCGAGGAAACACTCAATTTTAGGGATAACTTGAGAATTGTGTTACCCATTGTTTGTTGACTTGATTACCCTAGATAACGTAACTACAATTGGTGATTTGCATGCAGGATGGTAACTTAGGTTCTTCCAGCCCTCTTGTGAAGGTGAAGGTCAAATTTCACCATGCGCTTGGTCAGAAACCATGGCATGCCAAACCGTTACCTATTGTTCCAGTCACCCTCCCTTTGGTCAGGCTCGGTTGATTAGATGAGAACATATCAATCGAATTCTATCATCTACTTCCCTTTCCTATTCATCACTTCCTTGGTTGGGATCGTGATAGTAGGTGGAGTTTGGTGTTGGCCACCACCAAATGACAATAATAATGAAGGGAAATAGATAATACATTCAAAACCCCAATTATAGAAATGCAAGAAACCTAAGTCATCTCAAGGTCAACTACCCATGGTTCCCACAACCCCAAGTTGTGGGTGCTTAACTGTTCATGGCTAAGGCAAAACACACAAGAATGCAAATAATATACATAATTGAGAGCTTTACCAATACTAATGAAGAAAATAGGCACCACAAGTTGCAAACCCACAAGCTTGATTGATCAACAACGAGTACAAGAGAAGATTCCAATCCCCCAAAAATGGGTTTTCCAAGAGAGAATAATAAGCTACTATAGAAAGCTAAGAAAAACTTCTAAATGTATTTCTCAAATGTCTTCTGGTCGGTCCCCTTCTAAAAACCTAACTTAAACTATATATAGTATTTACAAAACAACCCTAGAATTTACACAAAAAAGACAGCTGATGAGTTACACAGGTATGACTTATAGGATGACTTACGAGTCATAGTTAGGGTTTTGTATCAGGTTCTTGGCATATTGGACTAAACTGGTATGACCCATAGGTACGAGTTGTTGCTTGAGCTATGACTTATATGTTAGTGTCATAGTGTTGGTCTTCAGTTTTTGGTCTAACATCTTAGCTCTCTGTTTCTTGCTACGAGTCTACCTATATGAGTCATAGTGTGACTTACGACTCGTATGATGGCCTCGTAAGGATGACCTCCACTTAGCATATTTCTGAATTTTGGTCTCTAATTCTTGCTATGATCACACCCTATGACTCGTAGGGTGATTTACGACTTGTAGGTGGGCTCATAAGGCCTATGCTTCAGCAAATTCTATAACTTTTCTTCAAAATCATGCGAACCTAACTTTTCTGCAAAATTAACACAAAAACACATCAAAACACTAAAAAATTGCTTTAAGAACTCACAAAATCCTTTGTTTTAGGCACCAAATGTGTTGTATTTTGATAGCTCATCATGACTCATGCAACAACTTTGTCTCAAGATGGAACTTCTTAGCAACAAAGGGGGTAACAAAGGAAAAGGTGGCACCCAGATCAATCAAAGCATATACATCAAGATCAAAAATTTTCAACATACCAACAACAACATTAGGGACCTCACCAACGCCTTATCCTCCCATGCAAAGCATAAAATCAATTATACCTTAGAGCACCAACTTGAGGACCACCTCTACCTAATAGGACCACATTTGCACCCCGAACCTTGCCATGGTTTCTTGAAAAATCTACTTTCTGGTGACCAAGCTCCCCACAACCATAGCATACACTAGTACCCTTAAAAAATGGGCCATTATGACTCTTCCCACATCTAGGACACACATCAATAGAAGCCACCCCAACATTACCTCCAGATCTAGGGAAGTCATTGGCAAACTCCCTATTTGTAGCATGAAGAAGGCCTTTGGCCTTGTGAAAGCCTAACACCCTTGTGGAACCTACCCTCAAAATGGGCCCTCTTAGCCTCATGAACCCTCATCTTTCTCAACTTCTCATCCTCCATTTGCTCAACATATGTCATCAACAGAGACAAGTCCATGTCACTAATAAGCAAGGCAAACCGACACTCTTCACTTAACAAATCGGAGAAACCCGATAACAAACTTATTCATCCTTGACCTAGAATCGACCACCAAGTGAGGCAAATACTTTGAAAGTTTATTAAATTTGAGGGCATATTCCCTCACACTCATACCACCTTGTTTCATGTTCATAAACTCAACTAACTTTGCTTCCCTAAGCTCAAGAGGGAAGCACCGATTTAGGAAGGCCAATTTAAATTCCTCCCAAAGCACCACATACCCATTACCCTTCTCACCTTTCTATTAATCAAACCAAATTTGGGCTACCCCCTTGAGTTGGTATGCCACCAACTCCGCCTTCTCATTTAGCCTAACACCATGATCGATAAGATTTTGTAGATTTCACCAATAAAACTCTTGTGGATTTTTATCCACCTTTGACCCATGGAAAATCGAAGGATGCATCCTCATGAAGTCCCTTACCCTAGCTCTCGAGGTAGTAGCATGAGCGGCTTGGGCCCCTTGTTGGACTTGGTTGGCCACCACTTGGGCAAGCATAGTAAGAGCATCCCAGAGCTCACTATTGGTAAGTTGCTCCTCGAGTGTTTAGGTCCATCTTCCTCTAGTATTCGGCATAATCTAGCATAACTTTAACACCAGGTAGTAAAATATGCATAGCTAGATGTAAAAATTTATATGTGTTAACTATAAAACATAAAATTCAAGTCCCAAAATCAAGGCCTGATTTTACATGTAGGTCTTGTATATTGAGAAATTTACTGCATAGTGATTTTATTTCATGAAAGTATGGTTGTTTTAGCATGTTTTAAGCTTCAAATGTTGGATCTAATGTCGAATTTGATGAGGGAGTTTGATATGAATATAGTTCATCAAAGTATGGTTGTTTTAGTATATTTTGAGCTTCAAATCTTGAATCTAATGTTAAAATTGATGAGGAGTTTTGATGTGAATGTCTTGGGGTGTTGAAAGGTGTTGATTAAAGGTTTTACCACTGATTTTCCTGCATGATTTCATCTCAAAATTGCATGATCTTTTACCCCCATTACACCCCCCAAGGTGTTTGATAAAATATCCAGTTATGGTTTCTTGAGGAAATGAAGGTCCAAAGCATGAGATATGATATGAATGATGTTATGATGATGAAAATAGCTTATGTATATGATGTAATTGACTTTATGATGATGAAATGAGCTTATCCATATGATTCACTCTATATAAAGTATTGCATTAGACCATGCCCAATCCTGGGGGACAAGAGCCCGGATAACCTAGAATGAGGGTTAATACTCATCTCCACTAGGGTGATGGGGTGGCATCATCATCAACCTAGAGGGAGGTTTATACTCACCAACCGAGATGGAGGTTTATACTCATCCGCCTAGGTGATAGGGCGACATAATCACCAACCAAGATGGAGGTTCATACTCATCCAACTAAGTGATGGGGGTGGCATCATCACCAACCCCAAGGTGTCCATACCTTGGAAATCTAGCTTTGTCTCTTCTTCACATATGATATCTTATATAAGCATGAGTTACTTAAGCATGTTTTTACTTAAGCATTGATCATACATGTTATCTTGCATACTAAGGGGAGTCCCATTTCCCCTTGTTCATGTTTCTTATTATGTTTTATATTGCTTCCGCGACCAAGGATGTATAATGATATGCTATGAGGCTTGTTTGGGGTTCCTTCGGGTTCCCCATTTCTCGATCACGTCTAGGCCCTAGGCTTGGGTTGTGACAAACTTGGTATCAGAGCACTAGGTTGATATATCCTCGGAGTCCAATACACTGCTTCAATTAGGGTACTATTCATGGTTGTGAAGCTCACCATGACTATGAATGGGAGTCTATGAGGCGTTTTAGAAAATGTTTCCCTTCTTCATGTTGTAATGTTTAGGGTAATATGATGTTGAAATAAGGCTATGTATAAGTGAAAATACGTTTGGGAGAAAGGTCTAACACTTAGAAAAATCTGGGCGAACTAGAAAAAGACAGTGTAGGAAATACACCTCTATGTTACGGAGAGGTTGCGGACCCTCACTGGAAATTGCACTAAGTGTAAATTTCATAAATCGATTCCTTTGCTTTGAATTCAAGGTTAGACCCTTGTTACCCTAATTTGGACCCCCTGAACAAGAATATGAAGTCAGAGTTTTGAAATTTCAAATAGATTTTTAGACATATGGAAACAAGATTCCAGGCACTTTTGAGACATGTTTTCGGGCACTTTTTAGGGTTGTTTCAATCCCATACAACAACGATGGTTTAACCACCATTCTGTAAAATCAACCTTTCAAGTTAGTTAGTATTTTATTGTCACACAATACTCTAGAGGCAAGCCTCCATTTAGTCCATGTTGCCCCAATATGATGTGTGACGTTATCATCGATATCACCACTACTGTGGATGATGGACCCTAGATACTTAAAGTGTTCCCTCTTGGGGATAAGTTGAGTGGCAAGCCTCACATCTATGTCTGCTTTATCCCTCGCAATATTGAATTCGCACTCCAAGTATTCTATTTTAGTCCTGCTTAGATTGAGTCCTTTGGACTCCAAGACATGTCTCCAGGACTCCAACCTATCATTAGCTTTAGTCCGCATCTCATCAATCAATAATATTATGCAAATAGCATACACCATGGAACCTCCTCCTAGATAGACCGCGTTATCATATCCATCACCATAGCAAACAGGAAAGGACTAAACACAGTTCATTGATGAAGTCCCATCACAACAAGAAAATACTCTGAGTCTCCTCCGACTGTTCTTACTCAAGTTTTGGCTTTGTCGTACTCGTACATGCCCTTAATCTTCCAAATGTATGCTATACAGACACCTTTCACCTCTAGACACCTCCATAGCACATCCTTTGGAACTTTGTCATAGCCCTTCTCATGATCAATGAACATCATATGAAGGTCCTTATGTTATGTATCATAATAAATATTTGTTTAAAGTATCAAATATTTTTAAAAAATAAAATAAAATAACTAAAGCTTAATAAAAATTAGATTGGGTTGAATCTTGATCCATTTTATGATCTATTATCTGACCCATTTTGATCCAGACAAATTTAAATTAAGTTGGGTCTTATCTGTTTTTTATTTTGATTTATTATGACCATCTAAATTTGATGCAATCCATTAAATTGCCACCCTATCATCAAAGGTAAATATCATATGGGGCTAATTTTTCTCAATTAAGAAATCATAAGAGTTGTATTGATTATATTTACTAGTAAATGCAATTCAGGCATTGCCCAGGCCGAATAAATATGCTTGATTATTTTTACACTCTTATTCATACAATTAAAATTAAATTTAAAATATGATATTTCATTCATTTTAATTTATTTTTTTAGTCTATCTTAAAAAGAATGCCTCTTTCTATCTTTTTTTGGTAACTTTTAAAATTTAACTTTTCATATAACATGTTACCACAAGATCAAAATATATGTTTTACTAATATTTAAAAGTATTGTTTAATAATAGTATTATTAAAATTTGACTAAATTTTATGTGTGTGCTTGCAAAAAGTTTTGCATTTGAGAAGTCATATCTATGCAAATGAAGAAAAAGAAAAGAAAATTCATACTTTAAAATCATTGTTTAATAATAGTAGTGTTAAAATTAGACTATATTTTATATGTGTGATTATAAAAAAATTTTGCATTGGCTCAAAAGGAGTAAAAGTGTAAAACATTTAAATAGGGAGAACTAAGGGGCCGATAAAAAATTGTAAATGAAGTTCCACATGGCAAGTTTGTGTTGGTTGAAGTTCTATGTGGCAGTGGAAGAGTGATCTTTTAGTAGTAAAAGTGTAAAATATTTAAATAGGGAAAACTAAGGGGCCCATAAAATTTGTACATGAAGTTCCACATGACAGGTTTTTGTTGGTTATTGGAGTTCCATATGGCAAGTTTTTGTTGGTTTGGTAGTAAAGTAACATACTACCATTAGTGGTTGAGTATATGACATTTTAGAAATTATTAGGGATTTTTTAATACATTTCTTATAGTTAGAGTACAACTAATTGAAAATAGTCTTTCTATCTATATTAGGTAGTAATAAGGTCATACACTCTTCTCTTCCCAAACCTTACTTTGTGAGATTTCACAATACATGTGGATGTTGGTGTAACCCTTTATATAGTTCAGATTGTGATGCTTCATTTGGAAATGAAGGAATCATCATACCTAGGCTTTCCAACAGTGCACTGCAAGAGCGCTAGAGTGAAGGCCACATTTATTTCACATTATAGCTACATGTATAACATGCCGTGTAGTAAATTCTTATGCCTTGCTTGAATGGACGTTACCCGTCATATTCTATGTGTACTATGTATTCTTTCATATAGTCAATTTATTGATCGTTACTTTAATTTTGTTATGTCATATGATTTAAAGTCATTGGTAGGTAAAGACAAAAATATTCATTTAGTGAAACGATCAAAATTTATTGTGGTCATGATTCATGTCGTTACCTTAATATTTTTTCACATTTTGCCTTTGCTTATTATTTAATAAATAATTTTTGTATAAATTTTTTGATAATATATATTATTCTTTATCTCAATTTATGTGATACGAATAGAATTTTAAAGGTCAATTTAATTTTTATATGTGTTTAAATTTCAAATTCTTAATTATTGAGATCTACAAAAAATCTATATTATTTTTAAGCAAAATAATTATTTTTTTGTTCCATTTTATATGACATGAATATTATTTCAGAAGTCAAAATCTAAGATAAATATTTTTTTTATTAAATTATAGTCAATATAATATAACATCACTAATTAGTATTTTTTTAACAGTAAGGCTCTTTGGCAATTTAATAGTTCAAACACCTCAACAGTGCTATGGAGAAGACAAAGGCAAGTGAAGCTGAGGGACCCATGTAGGGATTGATGGCAGAATGCGAGGCCCACATGGGGTTTTTATTGTTGACTGCATGGGGCCACGTGGGATGTATTAAAAGAGTATTCAGACATTGACCTTGTATATGTAGTTTGGATTTGTAAATCTAGATGGATATTCTAGTTATGTATGTAGATATGTATATTTTAATTTGAGTCTATAGTAGCTTCGTACATGTGACTTCTAAGTCGTTGGTAAGTTGTGTTCGTTGTACTTATATGTTGCTGATATCCTTATCATTAGTAGTTCAGGACAGGTACTGTGGTACTGGGTTGACTTGCCTATAAGTGGGATCTAACAGACACCGTCACGACCTGAAAAGTCAAATCGTGACAATAATGTAATAAGATTACAAAAATATATATATATATATATATATATATAAGAAGATGATGTTGATGTAAAAAAGAAGAAGAAGAAATTGATTGATGAGTATGCATGGAGTTGAACAAGCATCACATGTCTGGTCAGTTGCGTATATGTGCCTAACATGCCTTTTTATAAGCTGAAATCATTTGATTTAATTAAAAAAAATTTGGATATTTTAAAAGTAAAGACAATGTGAATTGAAAAATAAAAAGTAAAAAAGAACACTAAAATTTTAAGAAAGTTGATATTTTCCCTCTCAGGTTAAAAAGAGAAGAACTTTTGCGTTAATATAGAATCATTTTTTCTAATTTTTAAATATTTGGAAAAAATGTTTCCTCCCCATGTATTATTATCAGCGGTTGCTCGACTTCAATTCGGTAAATGGTTGATTAACAAGTTTCTTAGACAAAATTTATTTTTTTATTTTTTAATCATTAGTTTTCTTTAACTAAGATTAATTCATATGAAATTATTTAATTAAATTCACAGATTTTTTTTTTCAACAATCACCAATTTTTTCCTTCACGAAAGTTGCCTTGGGTCATTTTTGGTTGAGTCTAAAATTCAAATTGTGAACCTTGTAAAAAGTTAGAGTTTTGCCAAAGAAAGGGTTTTTAAAGGTTTAAAGTTGAAAATTTTGAGTTTTGTGATTGTCACGACCCAACCTATGGGCCGTGACTGGTACCCGATAGGGGCACCCAGACAATATTACCAAACCCAAACTTAGATTATAATCATCTTATAACTTATAGAAATTTCGGCAGAGTTTCCTCTGTTTTATTAACTAGCCACCTGCAATGGAAGAGTCCACCGACCCAACAGACAAATCACAAATATAGATATATACATACGCGGGCCGACAAAGTCACCGCTGCGGTTGTGCCGTCTAATAAACATAGCATAGATACAGAATGTTCAAACAGGTGGCTAG
>DF362871.1:18725-55319 GCA_000787875.1 Solanum virginianum
AAAAAATAAAATTTAAAATATTTTTCTCACCTACTCCACTGCCCACACCCCTGAGTACCCCCCATCCACCCCAACAATCCTCGCCCTTTTATTTTTTTGAATCTTTTTTATAAAATATTTTTAAAAAGTTAAAACTTCAGCCTCTACTCCATTCTTACTTAAAAAGTTGATATTTTTAAAAATAAATAAAATTCTATCACATCTGCATCTAATCCTCCCCTCCTAATTTATTTTTATCTTTTAAAAAAAATTATAGATATTTTTTAAAATAAATAAAATCCTATCCCATCTGCATCTAATCCTCCACTCCTAATTTATTTTTATCTTTAAATGTTTTTTTATAGATATGTACATATATTTTTAGAAAAATATTTTTTTTCTACTTGTTTATCGAATATAACATAAATAAAAAATTTATTTAAGAAAAATTTTGACAAATAAAAAATAATTCTCTAAAAGTAATTTTTTTAAAAAAACTGTAGGATTAAGTTATTAATGTAGAATTATTTTTTCTAAAAAAAATTAAAATAATATCTACATTTTTATTTTAAGAGGGAGATGAAGTAAGAATATTTTTTTAAAAAATTACATTTTTTGTTGGGGGTACGATGAGAGGAAGTGGTGGGGTATGAAAAATATTTTATATTTTATTTTATAATTTTTTTTGAAATAATAATACTTTAATATTTAATTTTAACTAATACTATAATTTCTTTATTTTTTGCCAAGGTAGAATGTTTTGTCTATGTAAAGTATGATATGATATTTTTTTAAAAATAAAAGAGAGAGTGTAGTACATACACCATGGTGAGAGTGGAAAAAAAGATAAAGGTGTGTTTATCAAACTAATAAGTGATAGTTCAAGTATCAAACTCACACTTCCAATAGTTTAGATATGAAACTCCAAAAAAATAGGATAGTTCAGGTGTATTTTTTACTCTTATCTCTTATTATTACTTATTAAGAAATGTGAATAAGCAGATAGCTCTCCGTCAACATGCTTGCTTGAGCTGCCTGCTTCTTCGCCGCTATAATGTAGGACCTGCAAAATTAATTTGCGGGTTTAGTAATTTAGTATTTCCAAAATAACTTGATTATATTTCTTCAGCTGCTTCAATTATGATTTTACAATATTAGCCCTAATAAATTATTTTTGTGAGTTTCTTAATTTAATATTTTTAAAGCAGCTTGATTATATTTCTTCAGCTGCTTCAATTATGATTTTATAATATTAACCCTGATAAATTATTTTTATGAGTTTCTTAATTTAATATTTCCAAATCAGCTTGATTATATTTTCTTTAGCTGCTTCAATTATGATTTTACAATATTAGACTTGATAAGTTATTTTGCGAATAAGCAGACAGCTCTCTGCCAACATTCCTGCTTGAGCTACCTACTTCTTCGTCGATATTATATGAAACCCACAAAAATAATTTGTGGGTTTCTTAATTTAATATTTCCAATGCAGCTTGATTATATTTCTTCAGGTGTTTCTAAATCTAATAATTAATAACTTTTTTAAAGTGCATACAAAAAATCTATTTGCATCACAATAATTGAAATAAAAAAAATATGTTCGACTAGTGCAAGCACGGAGACGTGATTAGTGTCAATAAGAAAGAGGAAAATAAAAATAACCTTATAAGGAAATTCATTATCCAAGAAACTTAAAATTCCATAGCCACCACTTATATTTTCCTGCTTAGACTTCATGACGACTTTCCATTTTCATCAAAGTTAGAATATGTTGCATTGGTTGTTGGACGATCATGCCATTTGTCTTAGGGTTTTCTTGTTTCATTGTCCTAGTACTTATTGAAATTCCATATGGATTATTCATAAATAACTTTGACTTCACGAAGTCACTTCGTTGATTAAGGATCATGAGCTTTTGTTGTTCTAATATTCCAAAATTAGAATGATAAGTTGGTTTCATGAAATCTCTTCTCAAATGTGAAATTCTTTTCATATGTGGATCCTTGGCCTTAGACGAAATTTTCAAAGGCTAATTAATGGTGAATTTTGATTTTGAGGATGACTCTCTTTCTAATTTCTCCAAAATTGGGATTTTGGACAATAGTTGTTCGAGAATCATGTTATTTATTTTAGGATTCTCTTGATTCCTTCTTCTTGAAATAATCATATTATTATCTTGTTTCTTCATAACAATAGGCATAGGGATAATGGTTTTAGGGTTTTGTTGATTTATCCCATACCTAAAATTATTTTTGCTTGTTCCTCCTTCCCCTTGCAATATAGAAAAACTGTGCACTCTCATGGAATAAATATAAGATAATAAATAATTCTCATCCTCATCAAGGACTAATAAATAATTAGGAATGTTGGTGGTGGTCATGGGTTGCTGCTCATTAAGAATAATGTTAAATAATTCTGAAACATTTTCTATCGAGGTACTATGTATTGTGGTTGTGTTCATGTGCTGCTCTTGAGGCATATCAAATATTTTTGACAAGTCTTCTTCTTCATTAACATGAAAGATTTTTTAGGGGTTTGCATCCGTACCAAAATTATATATTTTGGACAAGTCTATTTCTTCAGCAAAATCAAATGAATTATCCCATGGTATAGTAGAGAAATAAAGACCTTAAGAATCAATATTAATGTAACTATTTGGAGCTTTATCCATGTTTATTAGTGTATGTAACAAATAAATCCTAAGGAAGAAAGGAAGGATTGTAGTTCTTAATTTTCTATGCAAAAGACAAATATAAATTTATCCATTGTGGTCATTCTTATATAATGTGACACTGATCTAGTATATAACTTCTTTAGATCTACTCGTCATTTTAATTTAGTAGATATCATATATGGATTAGGATGATTGATTATTCTGTAGATAATATACACTAAAATAGTAAAAATAACTAATATTCACTTAGTAGGACTTTGACTAGATATGACAAAATTTTAAGTGGCACATCCATTATTTCTAAATTATACCTAGTAAAATGGATTTGTTTTTGTAGATATTATACACTAAAATAGAAAAATAACTAATAATCACTTAGTAGGTGTCACGCCCCACGAGGGTACCCTTGGTATGGTTGACACTTGAAGAACCATTGTTGATTCCCCAAGAGAACCACATGGCCTCATCTTCATATTAACTCAGCAGCACAGGAAGGAACTCAAAATAGAAAGATATCTTAAGATAAACATAACTCTATTTTCACAAAGCTTCAAAAGAATGAGTTTCGAATTACAAAACACTTATTAACATCCTCTACTCTGTCTCTATGAAGCCTCTACTACTCAATCTAGATGGTGCCATGACAGGACATGGACACCCAAATCAAAGAAAGGAAAAAATATACTAAATCAGCTTATAAGATAAAAGAGCTCCTCCGGAAGGCAAAGAGGGCTCACCAACTCTGGAAGTATGCTGATCCGGACCTCAACGATGCATGAGCTGAACTCCCTTATCATATGTATTAGCATTATAAAAAATGCAAGCCCAAATAGACGTCAGTACATGGAATATACTGGTATGTAAAATAGCTTGAGAAAGTAAAACTTAACTCATCCACCTCGACTTAACATCTCATGCTCAACTCAGTACATGCAAGTTTAAAGTAAATCATGCTTTTAAAAATAAACCTAGTAGGATTAGACTCATTTTAAAATATGATGCTCAATCAATATTGCTTGGGATTTTCTCTTAACTGACATCTAATCCCATCACCTTTAGTTTTGGTGATGCATAATGAATGCGGCGTCGTTTTGACGCCCACCCTTAACTTGCCATGGAAAAGGGCGATCAACTCTTTCTTGGATCCATAGTAGATGTCAACTTATAGGACAACAGTCGCTAGAATGAGCTGTAAGGACTATCCTACGTTGGCAACGTAGTTCTGTGGTTTAAAGTAAATGTATACTCAACACTTCTTGAGCATAAAGATGTGGAAAACTAGGTGGATGGCCTCTAACTCTGATGGTAGTTTTAACTTATATGCCAAATTGCCCACTCTCTTTAGGATTGGATAATGACTAATGTACCTCATACTTAACTTCCCTTTCTTTTCAAATATCATCACACCCTTCATGGGTGACACTTTCAAATACACCCAATCATTGACTCAAACTCTAAGTCTCTTCGTCTAATATCTGTGTAGGTTTTCTATCTACTCTGGGTAGTCCTCAACCTTTCTCAAATGATATTCACCTTCTCCATAGCTTGATGAACTAAGCTCGATCCAATCAACACTGCTTTAGCTGCCTCAAACCATCCATTCGGCGACATATACCTCCTCCCATAGAATGCCTCATATGGCGCCATCTGAATGCTCGAATGGAAGCTATTATTGTAAGCAAACTCGATCAAAGGCAGGTGGTCATCCCAATTACCTTTAAAGTAAATGTTACAGGCTTTCAACATATCCTCTACTATCTGAATAGTAGGCTCAGCTTGGCCATCCGTCTATGGGTGAAAATCAGTGTTGAGGTGCACCTTCGTACCCAAACCCTTCAAACACGATCTCTAAAATAGAGCTGTGAATTAAGATCCTCTATCTAAGATAATAGACAAAGGGACTCCATGTAGTCTAACAATCTTATTTTGTGTATAATCGGGCATAATCCTCTGCAGTGTCAATCGTCTTTACTGCCAAAAAGTATGCAGATTTTGTCATCTGATCAACTATCATACAGATTGAATTGTCTTATCTGCGGGACCTTGATAAACTTGTGATGAAGTCCATTTTGATCATCGTCCATTTCCACTCTGGAATCTCAAAGTTGTAAGCTACTCCACATAACCTTTGGTGCTCAACTTTAGCTTGTTAGCAATTCGGGCACTTGGAAACAAACTCATCAATATCTCTCTTCACTCCATCAGTGGCCTTCTTTCTAGTTATGATACATCTTGGTAGATCCAAAATGGATGGAATATCTAGAACTATAGGCCTCTGCCATAATCCTCTCTCGAACACCATCAACATCTGGAACACACAATCTGCCTTGATACCTCAATACTCTATCTCCTCCTTTGGAGAAAGCCATCACTTTCTGCTTATGCACATCCTCTTTCAACTGTAATAAGATAGTATCTTGGTCTTGTTTCTCCTACATCTCCACTACTAGAGATGATGCAAATCATTTATGCACAGGAACTCCTCCTTCGCCTGATTTATCTAATTGGACTCCCAATCATGCTAGTATATGTACCTCTTTGGCTAACTCTCTCTTCTCCTATCATGACCCAAGCCTAGAGCCTAGACGTGACACGACACAAGAGGAACCTGAAGGGACCCCAAGCAAGCCTCATAAAGCATCATTACACATCCTTGGTCGTGGAAGCAATAAATCAAGCATCTAAGATAAAAGAATGAGGAAATCGAGGCTAAGGAAAAAGCTTGCACAATATCATGGTCAAAATATAAGAGTTAAACTCATACCATAGATACATAACATGTCCAACAAATACCCCTAATACATAGATAAGAGCGGGAACCAAGACAGAATAACCAGGCTCACCCTCATAGACAAAATAGAAAATAAGGAAGAGTGTCTCAATACATAATGAAAGAAACATAAACTAGGTCCCCATAGTGGAGGACTCACCAACTAGCTTGAATAACACTGAACTAGCCACGTGGAGGAGGATGATCAACTTGGGCACCGGTTCCTACATGGCGACATCATGTAGGCAAGAGTATGCATTAGTACGTTTAAATGTACTAAGTATGTACGATGAAATGCAACAACAAATAGGCATCATAATCAAAATGCATATCAATAGGCAATAGGCATAATATAACAATATGACATATATGATCAATGCATAGAGTAAAACATACTTAAATTACAAATGCTCATATAGGATATCATATGTGTAGAATAAACCAAATTATATTTCTAATGTACAAACCCCTTGGTAGGTTGGTGATGATGCAGCCCCATCACTTAGGTGGTGAAGTACTAACCCTTCACTCGGTTGATGAGTACAAACCCCTAACTCATTTAGTGATGATGCCTCCCTATCACTAGGTGGAGAAGTACTAACCCTTCACTCGGTTGATGAGTACAAACCGCCAACTCGATTGGTGATAACGCTGCCCCATCACCTAGGTGGTGAAGTAATAACGCTTCACTTGTTTGATGAGTACAAACCCCTAACTCATTTAGTGATGATGCCTCCCTATCACTAGGTGGAGAAGTACTAACCCTTCACTCGGTTGATGAGTACAAACCCCTAACTCATTTAGTGATGATGCCTCCCTATCACTAGGTGGAGAAGTACTAACCCTTCCCTCGATTAATGGGTATAAACCTCCATCTCGGTTATCCGAGTTTTTAGGCCCCCTGATTAGGCATGGTCTAGTGCATAATGCTTCACTTGGTTGATGAGTACAAACCCCTAACTCATTTAGTGATGATGCCTCCCTATCACTAGGTGGAGAAGTACTAACCCTTCCCTTGGTTAATAGGTATAAAACTCCATCTCGGTTATCCGGGTTCTTAGACCCCCTGATTAGGCATGGTCTAGTGCAACACTTTATATAGAATTTATCATGTGTATAAGCCCATTTAATCATCATAATATCATTCATATCATATCTCATGCTTTGGACCTTTAACTCCACAAGAAACCTAGCTGAACATTTTATCAAACACTTGGGGGGTATAATAGGGGTAAAAGAACATGCAATTTAGAGATGAAATCATACAAGAAAATTTGTTATAAAACTATCAATCAATACCTTGCAACATCCCCACGATAGTCAGGGGGTAAAAGACCATGCAACTTTGAGATGAAATCATGAAAGAAAATCTATAGTAAAACCATCAATCAATAACTTGCAACGCCCTCATGACATTCACATTAAAACCCCTCATCAAATTCAATATTAGATCCAAGATTTAGAGCTCAAAACATGCTCAAACAACCATACTTTCATGAACTCAAATCACTGTGCAATAAATTCCTTAATATACAAGACCCACATGTTAAATAAACTTTAAATCATGCAAATTGAGTAAAAAGGAGATTAGGGCACCATGGGTAGAAGAACCCAGTGGCTAAAACCTACATAACTTAGCTTTGGAGAAGCTCTTGGTGAAGATTAAAAATGGAGGCTTGAAGCTTGAAGGAAATCTTTAGTTCCGGATGAGGGTTTTGAGGCATGAATTTTGGAGTGAAAATATGGCTAACTGTTTTTGGGAGTATTGGGAAATGTTTGGGATGATATGAGGGTGATATAAGGCTAAATATAAACATGTTTAGAGGCACTTAGGCGCAAGACCCCAAAGCCTTGGACCGAGATAAAAAATCACTAGCAGTGAAATACATAGGTCTGTGATGCGGTGTCCAAATTAATATATGTCCGCGATAGGTGCACGTCGCGGTGCTGTTGCAGATCGTCTCTGGAAATTGAAAATTTGAAATTATGATTCCATTTCTCTAAAATTGCGGTTAGACCTTTCTCCCCCTAATTTTGACCCCCTGAACAAGAATATAAATTCGAATTTTTGAAATAGTAAATGTATTTTGAGATATATGGAATTTAAAATTCCGAACATTCTGAGGCACGTTTTTGGGGTCATTACAATATCTTCCCCTTGGGAACATCAGTCTCTAAATGTAAAGGAGATGTACAAGATAAGAATGATCATAACAAAATCAGCCCCAACTAAAATACAACATCACATTTTAAATACCATTTTAAAAACCTCAACACAAGTGTAATTTCATCATGACTTGCCAACTTAAACATGAATGCATATGAATGACATAGGGGCTGAAATCTAAGACATAAAATCACATAGAGGACTTAGAACTAGTATCTTAGGCTTGAATGGAGTGAAAATGATAAGGATACCGCTTACGCATGTCTGCTTCGGCCTCTCAAATAGCACTTTCGATTTATTAGTTTCTCCAAATGACCTTAACGAGTGCCACATCTTTGTTCCTCAATCTCTTCACTTGCCTATCTAGGATTTCAACCGAAACCTCCTCATAAGTCAAGTTATCCTCAACAACACCCACAACTTCAAGAGGCACAATGGCATTAGCATCACCAACACATTTTCTCAACATAGAGGCATAGAACACCGGGTGAACCAAATTCATTTCACTAGGCAACTTCAACTCATAAGCTACCTGCCAACCCTCTCTATCACCTCATAAGGACCAACATACCTTGGACTCAAATTCCCCTTTTTACCAAAACAGACCATACCTTACATTGGAGAAACCTTCAAATAGATCCAATCACCTACTTGGAATGCTAGGTCTTTCCTTCTCACATCAGCGTAGGATTTTTGATGACTTTAGGCTATTTTCAACCTTTCCCTAATCATCTTAACCTTCTCAAGAGCCTCCATAACTAGATCCGGCACTAATAAAGCTTCCTTTCCAACCTCAAAACAACCCACTAGTGATCTACAACTTCTCCCATAAAAAGCCTTAAAGGGAGTCATACCGATGCTAGAGTGATAGTTATTGTTGTAGGAAAACTCAATCAACAGAAGGTGGTCATCCCAACTACCCCTCAACACCAATACATATGTTGTAAGCATATATTCAAGGGTTTGAATTGTCCTTTCGGCTTGGCCATCCATTTGAGGGAGGAAGGCTGTACTAAGGTGCAACTTTTGTACCAAGACCCCTTTAGAAAGACCTCAAAAAGTGTGAAGTGAATTATGAATCACAATCTGATATCATGGACAATGGAACCCCATGCAACTTCACTAACTCATGGATGTACAACCTTGCATACTCTTCAGCCCTATATGTGGTCTTAACCGATAGAAAGTGAGTCAATTTCTTCATCCCATCAACCACAACCTAAATAGAATCAAAACCTTTTTTAGTCTTGGATAACCCAACCACAAAATCCATATTAATCACCTCCTACTTCCAAGTGGGAATCTCTATGTCTTGTCTAAGGCCACCCGGCCTTTGGTGTTCGACTTTGACTTGTTGACAACTATGGCAACCAGAAACAAATTTGGCAATGTCCCTCTTCATACCTACCCACCAACATATATCTCTCAAGTCTCTATACCTCTTGGTGGAACCGGGGTGGATAGAGTAAGAGGAATTATGGGCCTCATCAAGGATATTCTCCCTCAAACCATCAACACAAGACACTCACAACCTACCTTGGTACCTAAGAGCCCCATCTCCCCTTTGGGAGAAAACCTCTAATTTGTCCTCTTTTACCAAGGCCTTCAATTCAAGCAAGGAGGAGTCTAGATCTTGTTTTGCTATCACCTCATAAATCGAAGAAGATTTAGAACCATCAACAATAACAACACTATTACCCACATCTTTCAACCTAACCTCGAATCTAGCCAATCTATGTACCTCCCTAGCTATCTCCCTATCACCACCATCAACATGGGCTAGGCTACCCATAGACACCCTACTTAACGCATCCGCCACCACATTTGCCTTACCCGAATGATAATGCACAGTCATGTTATAGTCTATAAGAAGTTCTAGCCACCTTCCTTGTCTCAAGTTGAGATCTTTTTGAAAAAAGACATATTGAAGGCTCTTATGATTGATGAAGACATCAACATACACACATACGAATAATGATATCAAATTTTTAATGCAAACACAACGGCAGCTAACTCTAGATTATGGGTAGGGTAATTCCTTCCATGTACTTTGAGTTGCCTAGAAGCATAGGCTATGACCTTACCATTTTGCATTAGCACACAACTCAAACCAACTCTAGATGCCACATTGGGGAGTTGCCTAGAAGCATAGGCTATGACCTTACCATTTTGCATTAGCACACAACTCAAACCAACTCTAGATGCATCACAATTCACAACAAGAACCTCAAGCTTATCGGGTAGTGAAAATATAGGAGAGGACACAAGTCTATCCTTCAAGGTTTGAAAGCTTCTCTCACATTCATTGGTCCACAAAAACTTAACCTTTTTTTGAGTCAATTTTGTCATAGCGGAAGCAATGGAGGAAAACCCATTCACAAATCTTCTATAGTAACCTGTAAGACCCAAGAAGCTCGTAATATCCGATGGGGTCAATGGTCTAGGCCAATTTCTAATTACATCAGTCTTCTTATGATCCACTTTTATACCATCCCCTAACACCACATGACCCAAGAATGCAACTTCTTTCAACCAAAATTCACACTTATCATATTTAGCATATAATTTCTCTTTTCTTAATCTTTGCAACATATGTAGGTCACCGATTGGGTGGTTTGAAGTGGGAGAAGTGGCATTGTTAGGCCCAGATCTGGTTGTGGAGGCTATGGAGAAGGTAAGGTTGATTGGAGAAAGGTTTAAAATAGCCCAAAGTCATCAAAAGTCATATGCCAATGTGAGGAGAAGGGAGCTTGAATTTAAAGTTGGTGATTGGGTCTATTTGAAGGTGTCACCCATAAAGGGTGTGGTTCATTTCGATAAGAAGGATAAATTGAGTCCAAGATTTATAGGTCTTTATAGGGTATTGAGGAAGATTGGTAAGGTGGCCTATGATTTAGAGTTGCCTAGTGAAATGGACTTGGTTCATCCGGCCTTTCATGTATCCATGTTGAGAAAATGTGTGGGTGATCTGTATGTCATTGTTCTATTGGACGTTGTGGGGATTGTTGAGGCGATTTTACTTATGAAGAAGTTCTAGTAAAGATCTTTGATAGACATGTGATGAGGTTGATAAACAAGGATGTGGCTTCCGTTAAGGTCCTTTGGAGGAATCAACACATCGAAAGTGCTACGTAGGAGGATGAAATGGACATGGAAAAGTGATATCCCCATCTCTTCCATTCTACTCAAGCCTAAGGTACTCATTCTAAGTCCCCTATGTGATTTTGAGTCATATGTTTCAGTCCCTATGTTATTTGCATGCATTCATGTTTATGTTGACAAGTTCATGATGATTTTGACACTTATGTTGAGATTTTGAAAATAGTGTTCAAGTGTATTGATGCATTCTTGTTGGGGGTGATTTCTTCATGATTACTCTTCTTATATATGCTTCTTTGACATTCAGAGATGAATGTTCCTAAGGAAGAGATATTGAAATGACCCCAAAAAGTGTTCGAAAATCTGCCTCGGAAGTGCTCAAAATCGTAATTTCCATATATCTCAAAATTCGTGTACGATATCGAAAATCTGACTCATATTCTTATCAGCAGGCAAAATTGAGTGGGAAATGGGTCTAATCCCAATTTTAGAGCAACTGTATCAAAATTTGAGAATTTAAAAAAATTAATGTATTATTGATCCGCGCCTCCGGCACGACACGGCTAGGGAGCGGACCAGTGTTAAAATGGTGACACTTTTGTTGTTCGGTCCAAGGCTTTTGGGTCTTGGACCTAAGTTTTCCCATGCATAAAAATACATATACTTAGCCATATTTTACCTTCATATCATACAAGACATTCCCCAATAAATTCTAAAACACTTAGACAAATACTTTACTCAAATTCAAGTACCAAAACTCATTCCGGGTCTTATGGATTTCAATCAAGCTTTAAGTTCCCATCTTAATCTTCATCAAGGAATTGTCAAAGTGAAGGTATGTGGGTTTCAACCATTGGGTCCTTGCACCCATGGTACCCAACCATCTCAATCTTCATCAAGGAATTCTCCAAAGTTGAGGTATGTATTTTCAACCATTGGGTCCTTCTACCCATGGTGCCTAAGCTTTCTTTTTACATAAATTACATGTTTCTAAGTTGATTTTACTTATGGGTCTTCTATTATGAATTTGACTATGAATTATGTTGGGATTTTGTAAAAGTGTGACTGTTTAAGCATGTTTCCCCCCCAAAAAAAATTAAGTAGGTTAATTCATTTAAATTGCTCGTAATTACTCCAGGTCTAGACCATATTTCCTGTAGGTTCAATGCTAGTTATGTTATATATTTTTACAATAATAACTATGAATCTTGGATCTATCTTGAGATTTGATGAAGGGTTTTGATGTATTTTGCAAAGTGGTATTACCAAGTGTTGGTAGGTTGACTTACTTCAAGATTTCTTGCATGATTTCACTCTTTAATTGCATGATTTTACACTAGCATTACATACCCACCAAGTGTTTAATAAAATGTCCGATTAGGATTCTTGAACTATTGATGATCCATTGCATGACCTATGACTTGTATGACTTTATTATGATGAAAGGAATGTATATATGTATTGATTTCATGAATAGTATCTATAGTGTTGTAAGTTGACCACACCTCGCTCGGGGGGTGGTAGGCCTGAACAACTATGTTGGTGGTTTTGTACCTTAATTGCCTTGCTTAGGAGTTAGTAGGTTTGTGTAACCATGTTTAATTGCCTCGCTTGGGAGGTAGTAGGCTTGTGCAATCATGTTGGGGGTTTATACCTCATCTGCCTCGCTCAGGGGTCAGTAGGCCCGTGCAACCACATTGGGGGGTTTATACCTCAATCTCCTCGTCAAAGGGGTGGTAGGCATTGATCTCTATGATATTAGTCTCTTTCTACACATGAAAAATGTTCTATGTAACCATGTTTTACTACAAGCAGCATTCATGCATGCCATATAGCTATAAGCTCATTTATTGCCTAAATATGCATTTCGATTATGTTGCCTATCTCTTATTATATTTTGTCCTACATACTTAGTGCATTCAAACATACTGACACATACTCTATGGCTACATGATGTTACCATGTAGGAATTGGAGCTTCATTTGATCATCCTGCTCCTACACATGGCTAGTATGATTTCTCTCAAAGCGTGTTAGTGAGTCCTCAACTCCGAGGACATACTTCTCTTGATTATGCTACGTATTGACTCTTTTTTATGTTGGCTACTTATGACTACGAGGGTGAGCCTGGTTGCTTGTCTTGACCCCCACTAAGTTCTATATTTAGAGGTGTTATTGGACAAGTTATGTAATGATGCTATGAGTTTGATTCTCTTGACTCTCTTAATGTTTTATGATATGAAAGATGTCTCATAGCCCCGTTTATCCCTACTTACTATTCCTTATCATTATTGTATTACTTCCACGACCAAGGATGTGTAATGATATGTTAAGAGACTTGCTTGAGGTCCCTTCGGGTTTTCCACGCACCACGTCTAGGCCCTCGGCTTGATCGTGACAATAACCATCCAAATAAGGTGTAAATTTTATTGTATCATATTGTTTAAATTGTTTGCAATGAATTTCATGTAATGATGGTGTTACAATGCAAGTCCAGTGTCATGGATCAACATTCACGATCTAACCCAATCGACAGCCTAACATACTTAGATGCATAAGTTTAATGAGGGGTCATAGGTAAGGTCGTGCCTGGAGGATCAAAGTTTTAAGAGTTTCAGATGAGTTAACAGATGAAAGCCTTTACAGGTCGTAAGTCAAAAGATAGCCCATAGGAAGGTCTCATTGGTTGATGACTATTTTTCGAAAGTGTAGAGGACGAAGCCTAGGTACGGGCGGTGATTTCATCTATGGCCCATAACCTAGTTTGTTTGAGTTGCCAAATCCAGTTTTTCTATTCCATTTTGGATTTGTATTTTACTTATTATAAATAGAATTTTTAGGTTTTTCTAAAGTAAAGAGACTTGAGAACTCATATTTTGTGACTTTACTTTGGGATTATTGCATTGTGATTTCTTGTGGAGAATTTTTGATTTCTTGTTCTTCAATTCATCATTGTAAGTGTTTAATTATGCTATTGCATAACATGATTCTCTTATCTACAATGATCATGCATAGCTAAGTCCACAACTAGGGTTGTGAGAACCATGAATAACTAACAAAGCAAAATCAAATCATACTTAATTCTTGGAAAGTGTGCATGCATGTTTTAATTAATCCCTTCGTTTAGAATGTTGTTTAACGATGACCAACTTTAGAACTCGTGTAAGTCTTACTTACTGGATCAAAGGAGTAATGAATAGGATAAGGGATAATTAATAGGATTCGATATGATCCCTCTCGTCTAATCAACCTAACCAGATTAAGGGGTGGTTGTACTGGAACAAAAGACAAGGGTTAGTAATGTATCACTAGAGGGATGGATCAAATCACATAGTGAAATTTACCTCTCGCCTAGATCAAAAGGTTTGGTAAGCATAACTTATCAATTCTACATGCTATACACTAGAAACGATTACGATTATCTGGCTATACTGAGTTACGAATCCATAGGGAATACAATATCCTAGTTACTTCTCTCACTGAATTCACAATACTTGCTCTTGATAATTTTTCTTTTAACTTAGGTTTACTTATTACATTTGTAACCCCCCCCCCCAAAAAAAATTAAGTAGGTTAATTCATTTAAATTGCTCGTAATTACTCCAGGTCTAGACCATATTTCCTGTAGGTTCAATGCTAGTTATGTTATATATTTTTACAATAATCACTTCTACCTTCAAAGGGAGGTGTATTTTGGTCCACATCAAAATTTTGACATCGTTGCCGGGGAATACGGCTTTTAGACTGGTTTAATTTGGGTAATTTGTGAATTAATCCTTATTTTCCTTATTTTACGTATGTTGTTATTTTTGTTTTGTTTTAGCATATAGGTGTAGTGTATGCCCAATATTCATAGTCAAGGAAATCTCTTGACTCCATTTAACCTAGAGATAGAGAACAGTGAGAAGAATGGCCCAAGATAATATGAACAACGCTACAAATAATGCCTCAAATGCAGCAATGAATCCAAATAATGATAACCCACCACCACTTGAAGATGTAAATCCACCATGATAACCCACCTTCACTTGAAGATGCAAATCCACCACTATAGGATCTTCAAGCTGCTACTAACACATGGAACCAATACAAGCTTGACCCTATGGCAATAGATGTCATCGGAGCTAGTATGTTACCTCCTTTATCAGATGACACAAAATTTGTTATTTTGAGTGGGTTATTACAAATGCTACAGAATAAAAGGTTGTTCACAGGCTTACTATCAGAGCATCCGCATAACCATCTACACAATATTTCTTTATCTGGAAAAGTATGACGGGAAACCAAAACCTATCCATGGATGCTATTGGGCTCTGTGTCTTCCCATTCTCTATAATAGGCAAAGTGACAGTATAGTTATCCAAACTCCCACAGAGTTCTATCAACACTTGGGCTGAGATGCAGAAGGCCTTTTTGGAGAGGTTCTTTCTTAGGTCGAAGAAGCTGAAGTTGAAGGATCAGATCAACAACTTTGAGTAGTTGCCTAGTGATTCAATTAGTACCATATGGGAGAGATTTACGAAGTTTGTGAGGAGTGTTCTGGACCATAAGATCATTGGTGATTCCTTCGTGGAGATCTTCTATCATGCACTTGATCATAATTGCAAAGTGGTGGTCGATACAATCACTGTCAGCTCATTCTTAGACTATCCATTTTAGGTTGTAACTGAACGACTTGAAAAGATTGCAAAGGAAAATCGTGCATAGGGCTCAAGAAACAAGTCAACGACTAAAAACTCTTTTCAGTTAGTGCCAATTCAAAGCAGGCTAAGATAAATGAAGAATTAATGAAAGAGTTGGCTCGAATCAGTATTAATGTGGGGCTGTTGATAAAATAAAGTTAGGAGCATGTAAATGCAGTTAATTATTAGCCTCCATGAACACCCATGTATGAGGACACTTGCTTTCTAGCTGATTAGATGGGGGATTTTCGGACCAACGCCCAAAGGTCCAATCAAGACTATTGGCAACAAGGTCAAGGGAATCAAGATTCGTACTTCAACAGGATGGTGCTTTCAGAGATAACAATCGAGAAAGTTACTATGATAGGAACAGGGGTCACGACAGAGATGGTGATTGGGGACGTAGAGATAGTTACAGTAATGGTCCGTATGTACCACCACATAATTATCATTTTGGGGCTGATAGTTTGAGGATCAAGGAGATATTCAACAGATTATTGAAGAAGGCTAAAGCTCTAGATAAGACCTTGAAGGGGATGAAATCTGACATCTCAAGCATTAATCAGAAGATCGAGTTTCATTCTGTTACTATTAAGCAATTGGAGCAATAGTTTTATCAGATGTCTACTCAGGTTAACCAGCATCAGAAAGGTACATTGCCAAGCAACATAGTGCAGAATCCAAAGATGATGGGCAGTGCATAGCAGTGATGACATATGGTGGCAAGCAGACTATTAACTCATCGATGCCAGTTAATGATGATGAGGTTCGAGAGGATATGGTAGAAAGCATAGTTACAGAGATTGGGGATACTAACGCCAAAGATAGGGTAAGCGATGAGGTAGTGATGCTAAAGAAATTAAAACCCATACCTAAACTCCACCTTTTTTCCCTCTGAGACTCAAAAAGAAGAAGTAGGAAGGTAAGTTTCAGTACTTCATCTCCATGTTAAAATAACTTATAATCAATATTCCTCTCATTAAGGCATTGGAGAAAATGCCCGATATACAAAATTTATGAAGGACCTCGTGATGAAAAAAAGGACTATAATCCAGGAGCTCTTGCAAGAGCTTCAATATTGTAGTGTGATTGCAACAAGGTCCTTGGTGCAGAAGAAAGAGGATCCAGGAGCATTCACTATACCCTGCACCATTGGAAATGTGGAATTTGCAAATGCATTGTGTGATTTAGGCACCAGCATCAATTTAACGCCTTTTGCAATATTCAAGAAGTTAGGCTTGAGAGTTCCTACTCTAACAAGAATATAGTTGTTGATGGCTGACAGAACAGTGAAGAAGCAAGTAGGAATATTTTATGATGTTCTTTCAAAGTGAAAAAGTTCATATTCCCTACAGACTTTGTGATCCTGGATTGCGAGGTCGACTTTGAAGTCCCAACCATCTTGAGAAGGCACTTCCTGGCTACAAGGCGAGCATTGATGGACATGAAGTTGGGTCAACTAAAGTTTGGATTAGGTAATGACAAGGTCATGTTCAATAATTGCCATTATATAAAAAAAACCTGAGGATATGAAAGTAGTCTCCATCATTGAGAGTACTAATGAGGTGCAACTAGAGGTACCAATTGAGAAAGACTGGGTATCGAGACTCTCGAAGCCATTGTAATAAACTTCGAGAGTGATGACATCCCAAACTATGATGAGATAATAAAGGCTCTAGGAGCATATGGTTTCACTAGGCATCAAGTTAAGCTTGAGTAGGACTTAAAGAATCAAGAGTCGTCACCTACTAGACTATCCATTAAGAAGCCACCAGTGTTGGAGTTGAAAGGTTTTCCATCCCATATGAGGTATGTGTTTTTGGGTAATAATACTTTGTTTGTCATTATTGCTGCAAATCTTAATGACAAATAAGTCGACAATTTGATCGCGGTGCTCATGCAATTCAAAAAGGCTATTGGATGGATAATCGCAAACATCATTGGCATCCCACCTGGCATGTGCACTTATAAGATTCAATTGGTCGAAGACTATAAACTAAGTATTGAACACTAAATACGGCTCAACCCACTAATGCAAGAGCTTGTGTGCAAAGAGATCATCAAGTGCTTGAGCATAGGTGTGATATATTCGATGGTTGATGGCGAATGGGTAAGTCTAATCCAGTACGTTCCAAAGAAGAGAGGTATTACCATGGTCCCAAATGCTAGCAATGAGTTGATCCCCATGAGGCCAGTTGTAGGGTTTGCATGGTCTACCATAATCTCAATCATCAACTAAAAAAGACCATTTCCCTATACTATTCATGGCCCAGATATTAAATCACTTGGCAAGAAAAGGCTGGTATTGGTTTCTTGATGATTTCTCGGGCTACAACCAGTTCTCTACTACTCCAGAAGACCAAGAGAAAATAATTTTACATGCCCTTATGGAACCTTTGCATTTAAAAGGATGTCATTTGGATTGTGTAATGCACCAGCAATATTCCAGAGATGCTTAATATCCATCTTCTCAGTTATGATGGAAGACATTATCAAGGTATTCATCGATGGCTTTAGTGTGGTTGGAGATTCATTCAATGATTGCTTAAAATATTTACACGATATGCTTCAGACATGTAAAGAATGCCATCTAGTTTTGAATTGGGAAAAGTGCCACTTCATAGTGAAGGAAGGCATTGTGTTAGGACATAGAATCTCTATAAAAGAAATTGAGGTAGATGGACCAAAAGTAGAGGTAATTGTGAAACTTCCTCCACCTATCTCTATTAAAGGTGTAAGAAGTTTCCTAGGACATGCAGGTTCTTATAGATGCTTCATAAAAGACTTCTCAAAGATTGCACACCCTTTGTGTAGGCTTCTTGTGAAGGATGCTAAGTTCGTGATCGATGATGCATGCCTAAAAGCTTTTGAAGGGTTGAAGCAAAAGTTGATATCGGCACCTATCATAGTTGCTCCAGATTGGATGCAACCCTTCAAAATTATGTGTGATGCAAGTGAGGTTACAATTGGTGTGGTGTAGGGACAGTGCAGAGAGAAGATTCTACATCCTATCTATTATGTTACCAAAGCCCTAAATGCAACACAAACAAACTTCATTATCACAGAAAAGGTGTTACTCGCAGTGGTCTTTGTGTTGGAGAAGTTTAGGTCTTATCTTTTGGGAACCAAAGTTATTGCACATATTGACCACTCAGCATTACAGTACTTAATGGAAAAGAATGATGCAAAACCAAGATTAATTTGATGGTACTTCTTCTTCAAGAGTTTGACTTAGACATGATTGACAAAAAAGGTACTGAAAAGCAAGTTGCAGACCATCTATCTAGACTAGAGGATGACATCATGGAAAATTTTGATGATGGGGTAGACATTGATGATTCATTCCCTAATGAAAGAGTGTTGGCAACATCTCATAATTTGATACCATAGTTTGCAGATTATGCTAACTATTTAGTTAGTGATATTGTGCCACCAAACTTGACTTCTCACAGCACCGTAAGCATATATTTGATGTAAGAAAGTCTTTTTGGGATGATCTGTATTTGTTTCATGTCTGTGTAAATGGAATTATTCGCCATTGTGTTCTTGGGGTAGAAATGATAAGAATTTTGGAGGTTTACCACTCATCCTCGGTGGGCGAGCATCATAATGGAATTCGAATAACATATAAAATCTTACAGTGTAGCTACTACTGGCCTACCATCTACCAAAATGCTCATGACTACGCTAAGGCTTGTGACAGATGCCAAAGAGAAGGTGGTGTTTCCTACAAGCACGAGATCCCTCTAAACTCCATTATAGTGATCGAGCTGTTTGACGTTTATGGGGTAGATTTCATGGGTCTGTTTGTTATCTCTTATGGGAACAAGTATATTCTGGTGCCTATAGACTACCTTTCAAAATAGGCAGGGGCAGTTGCACTTCTTAATAATGAAGGTAAGAGTGTCACGACATTCCGGAAGAGAATTATCTTCTCGAGGTTTGGTACCCCTCGAGCAATCATCAACAATGGAGGTTCCCATTTCTGTAATAAGTTATTCAAATCTTCTTGAAAAATATAGGGTAAAGCATAGGGTGGCAACACCCTACCATCCACAAATGAGAGGGAAAGTTGAGGTCTCTAATAAGGAGATTAAACAGATTCTGTCCAAGACTATAAATGAAAATCAGACTGATTAGTCGTGAAAGATTGATGATGTATCATGGGCATACCAGACTGCATTTAAGACTCTCATATGCATGTCTTCTAACCAACTTATTATTGGTAAAGGTTGTCACTTACCGGTAAAGCTTGATCACAAGGCGATGTGCGCTCTCAAAAAGTTGAATTTGGACTAGAATGATTCGGCAAACTAAAGGCTAAGCTAACTCAACAAACTTGATGATCTCCATCTAAAGGCATATGAGATATCAGCCCTATACAAGCAAAGGATGAAGTTGAAGCATGATCATCATATTAAGCATCGGCAATTTGCACCAGGAAACTTAGTCTTATTATATAACTCTAGGTTGAAGTTGTTCCCCCAAAAACTCAAGTCTAGATGGTTGGGCCCATTCAAAGTTACACATATTTTCAACTATGGGGATGTAGAGCTAGAGAAGAGAAATGCCATGAGCTTCAAAGTGAATGGCCAAAGGGTTAAACAATACCTTAGCGAGGAAGTACAGACAATGGAAGCATAGGTACTTAGTGAAGTCTGAGTAACCAGTTTATCTAAGTCGTTTCATGATACTAAATCAAGTACCACTTAGGAGGCAACCCAATATGGAGACTGGGGTTTAGGTGCTGAGGTATGTTCTTTTAGACCCCTATGATATGCTTTAGTTATATTTTGTTGGATTGAGGACATTGCAAAATCTTTTCGATAGGGTGTGGGTAGTTATAGGCCTTGGCGAAGTCTAAATAACCATGGCCTATAATGTAATTTGCTTATTATTACATAATGTGTTCACTTTCAAAAAGGTATTCTCTTGAGATAAAATCAACCCCTACTTCACAACTCTTTGACTCGAATTTGCGTCGTTAGAGGAATCGATTTTCGTGAATCATAAAAAGGGGAATTAGGGAGGACCTTGTCTTAGTGTAATTTGGTTTACTTTATGAAATTATTTCTATTATTCAAGCCTTAATAATATATGATAAGGGGTGATTAGAAAGAAAAAGTGGAATGAAAGAGAAAAAGAGATTTAGGCAGCTTTTTTTAAGTTGCTTTTAACATTATATATATCTCAAAGTTAAGTCGGTTCTAAGACTTATACTCACCTTATAAACTCCCTCATAGATGTATATTTGATTAAAATCATGAACACAATCAGTCCCCTTGAACAAAAATCAAGAAACTCATATCCATTGGTAAGTAGCTAAATTCTATCTTGAAACTGTGTAATGTTAGTAATTATGGAATATCTAATTGTATATGTCTGAGTTTGTAGTGTATAAATATGTTTTAGAAAGCTGATTCATATACCTACAACCTTTGTGCTTATGTGAAATTATGAATTTGCTTTTATGGTACTAAAAAATGGGACAAAACACAGTGAAAGTTCTGGCCAATTTTTCTGTCTGAAAGCCTTCTATGTACTGTTGTTAGTATTTTAATCATATCTTGGTGTGTGAGATGTATTTTGTTATGGTTCTTAGTTATTTGCAACTCTAATACATATAGTTATAACTCTTATGTTTATGTTGGAATCTAATTTGCTAGTTATGGATTCAAAATAGTAGACACAATTTAGGACAAATTCTATCTAGATTTTTGACTTAGGAACACCTAGGAGTGTGTTGTTAGTGTTTCAACTATAAATTCTTGTACAAGGGTATTTTAAAGTGATTCTTGATTGTTTTAAACCTATATTCATATACCTACAGTTTTTCATTTAGACTGAAAAGCCTAAATTTTTCAATTACCAATTCAAAATCTAGTTACGTTGCAAGGCAGTAAAGCTGCCGAAAAGGGTGTGATTTGAAGAAATAAAGCTCACTTTTAGTATCTATCTTATTAGTTTTTACCTGTTGAAAGTGCTAAATATTAAGTGAACATTTAAATGAGTATTAAGGTGCTCACACTCTTATAAAATCTTAAGAAAATTAATTAAAAAATTGATATTGTATTGATCCACAACTTGAACTCGGTAAGGTCGGTTGCATGCTAAAAGGTTCATGTTCGTGTAAAAACTTATTCTTCCACTTTTTCTACCTGCTGATATATTTGAATGTTATCTTGGTATCTCAGCTATGTTTTTGTCATTTTATTTGGTTGTGTTGATATATTTTGAAACTTCCAAGGAACTTGCTTAATTCACCTATTTGTATGAATTGCCTAATCACTTGACATCCTTATGGACTTTGTCCTTCTTGTAGATGTGACTTTGTCACAATAGGCATGTCTCTTGTTCGGATCAATAGCCGTCTTGACTTTGGATTTTTGGTTCATCCTAAGTATGGAAACAGTCTATTTTAAGAATGAACTAGAAAGCCACTCTTAATATGGTTCTTGGTTCTCTTGATTATTTTATGTTTAGTCCTTCTTGATATAGGGCTTCGGCCCTTCGCGATACTTAATTATGTTTGGTGTGAAGACATGACATATGTATTCGGCGAACTTGTTGTTGACTGTCTTATAAAGATGCTTCCAGGAACTCTTGATACTTAGACCTTTAAATATCATACTTGATATTATTGATCTTTTTGTTCACTTAATCTACTTATTATATTGCATTTATGTTGTATTGACTTAAAGGTAAATTGAGGAACCTAAAAGTTTTATCTTTTAGCTTTTACACGACTAAACTTTAGGCTTCGCGATAGTTATTTCTATCGTAAGGGATATCTGAGATGATGCTTGAGGATGGCCATTGAAGATAAATTTTGGGAGCTATGCAGAAGATCACATTTGCATCTAGACATATATATTGTGGTACTTTTGGGACATGTACATGATTCTCCTATTGCATGTGTATGTATAAATTTGAAAGGCTAGTGTAAATTATGAAATCATGTTTTTTAACTTAAAGTTTTGGCTTGTTCAGTTGAATTGGAGTCAGCATGCTTGTTTTTATATTAAAATACCAGTTATTTTGAGGTGATTATATGAAATAAAAACTATAAAATTTTATGTCTTTGTATTTTAACATTGGTAATAAAGTTCAGTGTGTACTATAATAGTATGAGTAATATATAAGAATCTCGCATGATATTGATTTAAATTATTTTGGAAATTGCTCACGCTATAAACTGGAACCCGAAATCAACTAAACTACCTATAGGACAAAATCTCATACCTATAACTATTTTAGATTCATTATTAAATTATGATTAATATGTTACGTATTAAACTCTTAATATTTTAGCAAGTATTATGTGAACCCAAATCGTACAGAAGTGGCATCCACCCATGAGGACTGACACATATAACTATCTAATTTTTGATTTTGAGGGGTTTTTTTTCTTGTGTTCTTTCCCTAAGGACATTTATTTTCTATTGAGCTAACATGTTTAGGATGTGTAAGTAGTAGTAGTAGTAGTAGCATATTGTACTAAAGTATGTGGCATATATCAGTTTTGTTGAAAAATGATACCCATCAAATTTTTGTATTAGGTAGTTTTGATAACAACCATGTGAAATCAGTGATTGCAGTGCTTGTTCTGATAAGCTGAGGTTTAATTGTGATAAAAAGTATGATATGAGAGTCTATGTTGATAGTGTAATCAGTTCCAAGTATGTATGAGCTTCGTTGCAAGATAAGTGAGATTTAATTTTGATGAAAAGCATGATATAAGAGTCTATGTTGATAGTGTAGTCAGTGCCAAGTGGATGTGAGCTTCTTTGCATAATTCTTATATTGTGTTTCAATTCAGAACTTGCCCTGTTACTCTGACTAAGACTGTAGGTTAGTTGGCTAGGAAAGGATCTTAGGCCATTGTTCATATTTAGTCCACTTATCCTAAATAACCAACCAAATGCTTGATGTATCCCTTGGTCCTAATTTTTGAGCTTTACATATACTCTTTTCTATGTAAACACTAAAGTAACCAAGCATTTTTTAATGTGAAATCCTGAATTTGCCCTAGTCCTTCCTTGAATATTGTGTACCTCGACTTAGGAAAAAGCCTAAGTTAAGGATGGCTACCAAAAGTAGTCGTGGTTTAAAGGTTGGATATTGTGTACCTCAACTCAAGCTAAAAGCCTAAGTTGAGGGTGTCTAGTGTAAGGAAAATCATAGTAAATGGGGATATAAAATATCAGTGTTGGTAGGGAAAAAGTATAGAATAACGCAGTGTCAAGGAGGGCCATTAGTCACTATGCTCCAGAAACATCATACCAAAGCCCATTATGCCTATGTTACAAGCCAAAAAAGTCCTATAGTGATCCTAGTCCAAGTAGTCGAAGGTCATGGTCATGAATATAGGGGCAAACATATGGTATTGAGCATAATGTTTGAATATCTGTTGTGAGTGTGAGTGATTTTATTAGTCCCAAGTATTAAATTTGAATATACCATCAAGAGTGAGATATGAGACTTCTTTGTGTGACGAAATTTGAGTTACACTATTGATTCTAGGCTATTTCAGTGATTGTGGCTTATCTATAGTTACCTTGCTTGTCATAGTTGCACTATCACATATTGATCTGCATTGGTTTATTTGATGACTGTCTGATATGTATTGATGTGTTAGATTGGATATCAATCATTGATTTAGAGATAATATATGCCATTAGATTGAGGTCTATGTGTTGCTATACTGCTTATGTAGATTGAGTCCATCGCTTGAGGATAAGCAACAATTTTAAGTTAAGGTTGTTGATGTGCTGCTAAATTATAACACTTTTTAATGCTTAAAACTTGGAATTTTGTGTGTTCTCAAAGTGGTGTTAGTAGGTTTGATACGTTTTTATGTTGATTTTGCAGGATTACAGGATGTGGGATGATTTTGGGCAAAAGTCTGTAGAATTTAAGATTTTGGTCATTTACAAAGCACTCTACGGGTTGTGGTTCATTCCACGAGCCGTAGGATGAGTCATGGGTCAGATCCAGGGAAAGGTTAATTTTTAGGTGTTAAAGAAGATGAGTTATTAGATGAGCCATAGAATGCTTAACGACCCATATATGAGTTCGTAGGTTGAAGATCAGAAAATATGTTAAATGCTAAAGTGTTGTCAAACGAAGTCACTTACGAGTCGTAAGCTTGATGAGTGGTTATAGATAAGGTCATGCCTGGAGGATAAAAGTTTTGAAGAGTTTTAGATAAGTTAGCAGATGAAACCTTTTACGGGCCATAAGTCAGAAAACCACCCATAGGAAAGTCTTGTAGGTAGAAGACCATTTTTAGAAAGTGTAGAGTATGAAGCCCAGGTACTGGCAGTGATTTCACCTATGGCCCATAACCTAGTTCATCTGAGTTGCCAAATCCAATTTTCCTATTCCATTTTGGATTTGTATTTTACTTAGTATAAATAGATTTTTTAAAGATTCTTTTCTTTGTGTGGAAGAACATAAACGTCTAGGAATGAGTAGAGAGATTTACGAACTCATATTTTGTGACTTTACTTTAGGATTATTACATTGTGATTTCTTGTTGAGAATTTTGGATTTCTTGTTCTTCAATTCATCATTGTAAGTGTTTAATTATGTTACTCTATGTCATGTTGTTCCATAACATGATTCTCTCATCTACAATGATCATGCATAGCTAAATTCACAATTAGGGTTGTGGGAACCATGAAGAACTAACAAAGCAAAATCGAATAATTCGTAATTCTTAAAAAGTGTGCATATGTGTATTAATTAATTCCTTTATTTAGATTGATTTTTAATAGTGGCCATTAACAGGATTTGATATGATCCCTCTCGTCTAATCAACCTAACCGGACCAATGGGTGGTTATACTAAAAGAAAATGTAAGGGTTAGTGATGTAACAATGCGAGGATGGATCAAATCATATAGTGAAATTTACCTCTCACCTGGATCAAAGGGTTTGGTAAACATAACTTACTGATTCTGCATGTTGCACACTAGAAATGATTATTTGGCTATACTGAATTAGGAATTCATGAGGAACACAATACCCTAGTACTTCTCTCACTGAATTCATAGACTTGCTCTTGATAATTTGCTTCTAGTTTAGGTTTACTTATTGCATTTATGTCACAACTCAAGCCTAGGGCCTAGACGTGACACGGTGAATGGGGAACCTGAAGGAACCCTAAATAAGCCTCTTAGCATAACAATCACACATCCTTGGTCGCGAAAGCAAAAATAAAAACAACAAGAGGTATAAATAGGGAAAAGGGACTAAGGGAAGTCTTCGATTTTTATAAACATTCAAGAGTCAAGCTCATAACACAAGTACATCAATTGTTACAACAACACTTCTAACATAGATTGGAGCAGGGGCCAAGACATTTTTCGGGCTCGCCCTTATAGTACCAAGTGTTCAAACATAAAGAGATATCAAGTAGTATGAGTAGCATAGCTAGTATCCCCGAACTTGAGGATTCACCAAAGCTTATCTTCCAAAATGCCAAAACTAGCCACATGGAGGATGATCGAGAGGTACTATGGTTCCTACATGCTAACATCATATAAGCATAGAGTATACATTAGTACATTGGAATGCACTAAGTATGTAGGATGCAATGCAAAAAGAATCATAAGCCATAATAACAAGATGCTTAATCATAATCAATGAACATAAGCTCAATAGGGAATATATGTTCAAACCTTACACAAACATGCATGAGAATGGCCAAGTAGTCACCCACTCACCTTACGATACAGCCTTTTCGGAGAGTGTTGCCAATACTCCTTTACGACATAGCCTTTTGGGTAGGTGGTATGAGATGTCTCTTACCTTATGATACAATCCTTTTGGTAAGAGTCATGATTGATTCTACCTTACGGTATGGCCTCATTGGTAGAAGTTAAGAGGTATCCTTACCTTACGACATAATCTCTTTCGTAAGAATGTAGGATGCACTTACCTTACGATATAATATTATAAGTAAGAGTCATGATTGATTCTACCTTACGGCATGGCCTCATCAGTAGAAGTTAAAAGGTATCCTTACATTACGACATAATCTCTTTGGTAAGAATATAGGATGCACTTACCTTATGATATAATCTTATCTGTAAGAGAGGTCCTACCTTACGGCATGACCTTTTTGGTAGGTTGTCCCTACCTTATGATATAATCTTTTAGGTAGGAGTACAAAAATAGCTCATCAAACCATCACATCGAAGAATCATGAAGGGCCTTCACATTTCTCATGAGAGTGAAACATAGTATAAAGGTTCAAAATTTTATTGTAGATCATGGAAAATTTTCAAGAGTTTAGTACATGTTTTGGAACCCACAAAGTAATAATCCATAATAAAAGATACACATAGATAATACAACTTGAAAATATGCAATTTTCATAAGATAGGAAGATTGGGATCCACGGTTGAAAGGACCCAAGGGATGAAGCCCACATACCTAAATTTGGGGATTTCTGGATGTAGACTTGAAGGAGACTTGAAGCTTGAATGGAGTTCTTAAGATCCGAAATTAAGCTTGGGACACTTGAATTTGGATGAAATATTTGGTAATGTGTTAGAGAGGGTTTTGAGAGGCTCTTGAGTGATATAGAGTTGAAAAATGGTTAAGTATAGGTGTTTTCACACATAAGTGGGAATGAGGTTATGACCCTAATGCCTGAGGGCAAAACACCAAACATAAGGAAGTCACAACACTGCTCTGCGACATGTCCACATTGCAAAGCCATCGCGAACAGCTTCTGTCTCTGAAAATTTTGCGAAAATCAATTTTCGCTATGGATCTTCTAAAATCCCAGTTATATCTATTTCCCACTCAATTTTGCTCCCTGATCAAGAATATGAAGTTAAATTTTTTATATAACGTATGAATTTTGAGCTATATGAAAATTATGATTATGGGCATTTCCGAAGCCCATTTTTGGGGCGTTTCAATATCTCCCCTTTGAAATATTCGTCCCTGAATGTCAAAGAAATGTATATAAGAGAAGTAATCATAAAGATGTAAGCCAATATGAATGCAACAAATACACTCAAACATCATTTTCAAAAATTTCAACATGAATGTCAAAAATCACCATAAAGTTCTCAACAAAAACATGAATGCATGCAAAATGACATAAGGGCTGAAACTTAAGACTCGAAATCATAGAAGGGACTCCATTTGCTATCTTAAGCTTGAATAGAATGAAAGAGGTATGGGTTTTACTTCTTCATGTCTACGTCGGCTTCCCAAGTGATGCTATTGGCTTGATGATTCCTCCAAAGGACTTTGATGGATGTTACATCTTTGTTCCTCAACCTTTCCATATGTCCATCCAATATCTCCACCGGGACCTGCTCATAAGTCAACTCATCCTCCACAACACCCACAACCTCGAAGAGTTTTATAGTACTTGGGTCACCAACACATCTCCTTAACATATATACATGGAAGACCGGATGAACCATATTTATTTTTCGTAGGCAATTCCAATTCATAAGCAACTTTACCAATTCCCCTCAACACTCGATAAGGACCCATAAATCTTAGGCTCAAAACTTTTTCTTGCCAAATCGAATCACACCCTTCATAGGTGGGACTTTCAAGTGAACTCAATCATCAACATAAGTACACATAGCCTACCTTAGTACCTAAGGACACCATTCCACCAAAGCAGTCAACTCTAGCAAGGCGAGGTCAAGGTCTTGCTCTATCTTGACCTCTTCAACCAAATTAGATTTGGAACCATTAAGCCATTACACTACCATTCTCAACTTCAATCTAGCCAACTGGTGAACCTCTCTAGTCACCTCCTAGTTACCCAAAATTTTCACTTTTCATATTTAGCAAACAACCCCTCATCTTTCAAAGTTGCAACATCACCCTCAAATAATTCACAAGCTCTTCTTCACTCAGGAAAGAAATCAATATGCCATCCACAAAACTACCACACACCTATCAAGTTAGGGTTTAAAGACCCTATTCATGAGATCCATAAACATAGTCGGGGCATCAATCACGCAAAATACATTACCACAAATTTAACATATCGAGAAGGATACTAAGAACTCATTGACCACCGGAACCGACTCAATAGGAATGACCTTAGACTCAACATCCCTAACCCTTATGAGATGGTAAATACAACCCCTAAAGATTAATTTGGGCCTTAAGATAAGAAATGAATCTACCCTCACTTACCACTTTACAACTTTCCCGCTCAAGTATAGACTCATTAGGGATTCTGAATCTAACCTTACGGATTCTACAATCAATGGAAGCACGATATGCATGTAACCAATCCACCCCAAGGACAAACTCAAACCCACCATGCCAAGTTCAACAAAATCACAAAACAACACTTTATGCAATAATGACATGGGACAATCCCCTATAGACTTTTCTAGCAATAATATACTCATCAATGGGGGGAGGGGCTAAACACCAAAAGGGCTCACATAGAAATTTGAGACATACACATGAGGCTTATTAGCAACAAAAGGAATAATGAAGGAAATAGTAACACCCAAACTTATCAAAGCATGCACCTCAAAAATAAAAAACCTTTGACATACCGATAGCGACATCGGTCACCTCATCTACCCCTTACCTCCTTGAAGAGCATAGAACTGATTATGTCATGGGGCACTCCCTTGTTGGCCTTCTCGAGCTCTTTGATCAACATGGTCACCTTTACCATTGTTTTGAGCATGTGGATAATCTGAAATTTTGTGGCCCATCTTGCTACACCCAAAGCATGCATCCGTGTTCCTCCAATATGTGCCACCATGTTTCCTCCCACACTTTTGACACTTGGGGTTAGTTCTTCCACCATTGCCATCTTCACATTGAACCTTTCTTCTTCATTCTTTTGAGGCCACCAGGCAATTTCTCATCTTATGCCCAACACCGCCACAGTTGAAACAAATCTCAGTGCCTATAAAACACTCCCTTTGATGCTTCTCTCACCCGATGATCTCATCATCCTCGATGAAGTAGAATGCCTCACTCGACCAAGCTGTTTTGTTATGTAGAATCAAGGTATGTTTAATCTAATCCTCAAACTGCCACAATGATTCTTCTTTGTCCCAGGTTGCATCACACTCCTGCTTGACCTTCCAATGAACCAGAAACTCTATTCGCCTGCTCTTCTTATGGTATCCAGCAAGCCTATAATCCAGAATCTTCTTAATTTAATCTTTAAAGTGAGCCTACACAATAAGGAGGGTAAATCTTAAGTCGCTTCGGCAGATTTTCAACCGATAAGCAACTTCACCCACTCTTTAACCACTTCAAAATATCCATCATACTTTGCAATCAACAAGTGATGTATTGTTGTGCTACTAATTTTCTTCCAAATCTGTGGAGTCAACTTCAATAACACTTTATCTCCAACTTGGAACTCTAAAGCACACCGACCTCTATCAACATACTTCTTTATTCATTTTGCTGCCTTCCTCAAGCTTTCTTGTGGCCCTATCTAGCATATCTTGCTTGTCACGTGTATACTTGTGAGAGCCAAGACACTTCTCTTGTGCATCAATCCTAGCGACTTCTAATGGTGTATTGGGTTGCATGCCCAACACCAACTCAAATAGACTCTTCTCTATTGCAGACGACCTATGCAAGTTATAACAAAACTGTACACTATCTAGCAAGTCAACCAAGTTCCTCTGATTTGCAGTCACATATTGTCTGAGATATTCCTCAATCAAATGATTGATTCTTTCTATCTGTCTATTAGTTTGTGGGTGGTTAGCCATTAAAAACTTCAAATTAGTGTCTATTATGTTGAACAAAGAAGTCTAAAATTGATCAATAAATCTAGCATCCCAATTACTCAAAATATCTAATGGAACACCAACGTATTTCATAATATGCTTACAAAATAAATCAAGATCTACTTCAGAAGAACATAAAGTAGGGGCAGCAATGAAGATACCATATTTTGAGAACTTGTCAACCTTGACCATAATTGATGCTTTTTCATCCACCTTTGCAAACCCGCTAATGAAGTCCATTGAAATAGAAGCCCATGAATGCTCCGCAGTAGGTAAAGGCTACAACAAACCTACTTTCTTCTTTCGTCCCATCTTGTCTAGTTAACACACTAGACATGATGTTACTTATGCCTCAATGTTATCCTCCATTTTTGGACAAAAATAATTTTAGGACACTAGTGTCATCATCCCTTCAACACCCAAGTGTCCAGAATAAATAGTATCATGTGTATCTTTGAGAAGTTTTTTACACAGCCCATCACCTTAAGATACAATGATTCTCCCAATTAAAATAGAGCAGATACCTTTCAATCCAATACCGTCTAACTATTCCCTCTTTAACTTGATCCATTAATTTAGCATATAATGAATCATATGCAGCACTAAACTTAATCTTATCGAGAAAATCAGATTCAAGTCTAGTTATTGCATAAACATCATCGAAGTTGTCTTGTCTCTATTTTGCATAAAGTTCTTCTGTGCGATCTTGTGAAACTTGAGATATTTGATTTTCATGTTATTATTGGGATGGATTGGTTGTATGCTTCATATTCCTCTATAGATTGTAGAACTTGGAAGGTCAAATTCCAATTTCTGGATGAGCCCATTCTTAAATTGAAGGATAGTGAGTCAGTTATTAAAGGTCGATTTATTTCATACCATAAGGCCTGAAAAATGATTTTTAAGGGGTGCATTTATCATATTATAAGGGTCAAAGATATGGAATTTGAGTCACGTACTCTTGAATCGATTTTGGTGGTTAATGATTTTTTGGATGTGTTCTCCAAAGATTTGCCGGGTATTCCTCCCGAAAGGAAAGTAAACTTTGGCATAGATCTTCTCCCAGATACTCAACCTATATTTATTCCTCCTTATCATATGGCACCGACTATAATGAAAAAGTTGAAAGACTTGTTAGAGAAAGGCTTCATTAGGCCAAGTATGTCGCCATGGGATGCTCCGATGTTATTTGTAAGAAAGAAAATAGGTCTCTTCGATGTGCATTGATTATTGGTAATCGAATAAGGTAACCATCAAGAATAGATATTCTTTTTCAAGGATCGATGACTTATATGATCAACTTCAAGGGGCTACCTATTTATCAAAGATTGACCTTCTCTTCGGTTATCACTAATTGAAGGATAGGGAGTGTGACATTCCCAAAATGACTTTCTGAACTAGATATGGGAACTTTAAATTTATGGTGATGCCATTTGGTTTAAGTAATGCTCCGATTGTTATAGATCTTATGAATTGGATGTTCAAGCCATTTCTTATTAGTTTTGTGGTTGTCTTCATCGATAATATGTTTATTTTTTCTCAAAGTGAGCAGAGGCATACGAATCATTTGAGATTGGTCCTTTAAACTTTGAGGGAGAAATAATTGCATGCTAAGTTTAGCAAATGTGAGTTTTAGTTGGGTGAAGTGGTTTTTCTTGGTGATGTGGTATTTAGTGATGGTATTAAGGTTGACCCAAAGAAGACCGAGGATGTGAAGAATTGGCCTAGACCATTGAGTCCTTCAGATATTCGAAGCTTTCTTAGGTTAACTGGTTATTATAGGAGGTTTTTTAGGGTTTCTCATCTATTACATCTCTATTGACCAAGTTGACTCAAAAGAAGGCCAAGTTTGTATGGTCTGAAAGTGTGAGAAGAGTTTTTAGACTTTAAAGGATCAGCTTACATTGGCAACTGTTTTGACTCTATCAGATGGCTTAGATGGGTTTGTGGTATATTGTGATGCTTCTCGGATTGAGTTGGGTTATGTGCTTATGCAATATGATAAGGTAATAGCATATGCATCAAGGCAATTGAAGGTGCATAAGCGTAATTACCCAACTCATGATCTTGAGCTAGCGGCTGTGGTACTTGTTTTGAAGATTTGGAGACATTATTTGTATGGGTACATGTTGATATTTTCACTGATCACAAGATTTTGCAATATGTGTTCACTCAAAGAGGTCTTAACTTGAGGCAAAGAAGATGGTTGGAACTCCTTAAGGACTATGCCATAAGTATGTAATATCATCCTAACAAGGCAAATGTTATAGTCGATGCTCTTAGTAGGCTATCTATGGGAACTATGGCTTATGTTGATGAAGGAAAGAAGGAATTGGTAAAGGATATTCACCGTTTGGCTAGGTTGGGTGTTAGGTTGACAGACTCTAATAATGGAGGTATTTATGTTTAGAATGAGGCAGAATCCTCTATGGTTGTTGATGTTAAGGCTAGCAAGATTTAGACCCATCATTGGTTGAGTTGAAGAAGTTGGTTGCCAAAAAGAAGATAAAGATTTTCTCCCGAGGAGGAGATGTTGTTCTTCGATATCAAGACCGGTTGTGTGTTCCGAATGTTATGATCTTAGTAAGGTGATCATGAGTGAAGCCAAAGACTCTCATTATTCTATTCGCTTGAGATCTACCAAAATGTATCAAGACTTGAGGGAAGTGTATTAGTGGCATGGTATGAAGAAAGATATAGCCTACTTTGTGTCCAAATGTCGTAATTGTCAACAAGTGAAGGTAGGGCATCAAAGGCCGAACGACTTGGCTCAAGATATTGAGATTCCTAGTTGAAAGTGAAAAGATGTGAACGTGGATTTTATGGTTGGTTTGCCTCGGACCTAGAGGCAATTTGATTCAATTTGGGTTATTGTTGATCGGATGAATAAATGGGCTCATTTCTTACCGGTGAAGACTACCTTCAGTGCCAAGGATTATGGAAGGTTGTATATCCAAGAGTTAGTAAGGTTGCGTGGTGTGCCTAGATCTATCATATTGGATCGTGGAATCCAATTTACTACTCACTTTTGGAGGTGGTTTCAAAGAGGACATGGCACCAAGGTGAAGTTAGTTACCACCTTCCATCCTCAAACTTATGGACAAGCCTAGAGGATAATTCAAACTTTGGAGAATGTGTTGAGGGCTTGTGTGTTGGAGTTCAAGGGTAATTGGGATGATCATCTACCACTCATTGAGTTTCCTTATAACAAGAGCTTTCATGTTATCATTGGTATGACTCCTTTTAAGGCTTTGTATAGTGGGAAATGTAGATCTCCGGTGAGGTGGTTTGAGTTGGGAGAAATGGCTTTGATTGGCCTGAGTTTAGTGTTGGATGCTATGGAGAAGGTGAAGTTGATTAGGGAGAGATTGAAAATGGCCCAAAATCGCCAAAAGTCTTATTCGGATGTTAGGAAGAGGGATCTTGAATTCCATATGGGTGATTGGGTGTATGTGAAGGTCTCATCCATGAAAGGTGTTATGCGTTTTGGTAAGAAAGGAAAGTTGAGCCCCCGGTATGTAGGTCCTTATGAGACTGTTGAACTATTCAAGAATGTGGCTTATAGATTGGATTTGCCTCTATATTTAAGTTTTATTCACCTGGTTTTTCATGTGTGTATGTTGACAAAATTGATTGGTGATCCTAGTACAATTGTGCCTTTGGAAGGTGTTGAGGTTGAGAAGAACTTATATTATGAGGAAGTCCTGGTTGAGATCTTGAATAGGCAAGTAAAGCAGCTTCCCAACAAGGATGTAATTTCGGTTAAGGTGCTTTAGAGAAATCAACATGTGGAGAGTGTTGCATGGGAGGCAGAGTTGGATATGATGAAATGATATCCTCATCTTTTCCAATCTACTCAAGCCTATTACAAGTGGTCCTAATTTTTTCACTTTTATGTTTCATGACATGACATGCATACATGTGCAAGAAAATGTTTTTAAAATGTTCTGAATGATTTAAACATGTTTTGAAATAAGTTTTAATGACTTTATGATTTTCAAGTGATGAATTATGCATTGTATCTTGTATTGGATGTTTCATACTCTAAGTCAAGCCTTGTTCTAGCACATTTGAGCATGAATATTCCCAAGAAGGAGATGATGTAAAGACCTGGACTTGGTATGACCTTAATAATGCTTGGATTTTGGTTCTGGAAAGTTTTTGACTAAGGTGACGCCTTATGGGCACCTTCACAGGCCATCTAGCTCACCGCGGGCCATCTGGCTCACCACAGGCCATGTGGAGGGGCCTTGAGGTGACCCTTAGTCTTGTGTATCAAGTGTTGGGCATAACTTGGAGTTTAAGAATACAACACACACCACATGAACCCTACATGGTCTATGTGGCACTTTATGGACCATGTGATGGCCTTGTATGATTGACCTTGGCCTTAAAAACCACATTTTGGTTAAGGCTTGAACCATATAAACCTCTCATGGTCCATTTACCTCTTCACGGGCCGTGAAGCCCTCCATATGGGCATTGTTGTGAAAATTTTCTAAGTGTGGAATCACCATCTCGAAACTTTATTAGTGATAAATTTTCTAAGGATGGCTTCACGAAAGGGTATATGATCCGTGTGACTCTGTACGGACTGTATGACCCTTATACGGGACCCCTGGAAAGGTTTTAACGTCTATTTCATTAATAGTGTTCTTGTAATTTTGCTACTCCTAAGGGTCTTTTATGGCTTTCTATGATATCCTAAGGCATTCAAATGACCAATATTCTTCTTCTCTCATTCAAATTCATTCTCACACTTAGAATTATATTCAAACTCTCTCTTAAGAACTCCCCTAAGGTGAGCCTTTGTAGATTGTCTTGGAGATTAAGGAAGGGCTCTATTCTTCATCAAATTCTTCTTGTTTCTTCTTGGGTAACTAAGGAATGTGGGATTGATTCATGGTCTCTTTCAACCATGAAGACCCCAAACTCTTTTACTTGATTTTCATGAAATTAAGCTTGTTTTAATATGGGTTTTTAATATTTTTGTTTATTTGATTCAGTTGGGATATGAGTTATGTTTATTTATTGATTTTAAATTGATTTAAGCCCTAATATGCTGAATTGCATGAATATTATGAAGATATGAATATGCATTGTCCCTTTAAAGTTTGATCTAAGCATGGGTAATCTACAGGCACACTATGAAGTCTAACAATCTGACTAATGTAAAGATGAGAAAACTTCTCGATCAAATCTTAAGTTTGACTGGAATGAAAAGCAAAGTTAGTCAATTTATCAAGAAAAACCCAAATAGAGTGATAACCACCCATGGTAGTGGGTAAACCACCACAAAGTCCATGGTAATTTGCTCCCACTTCCATGTAAGAATGGACATCCTCTGAAGCTCACTATCAGGCCTCTAGTGCCCACACTTCACCTGCTAATATGTCAAGCACTTAGGCACTAATTATGTGATATCCTTATTCATGCCACGCTATCAACAATGTTGACTCAATGTCATGATCTGGACCTAGGGTCTAGGAGTGACATGGTGAATGGGAACCCTAGAGTCCCCAAACAAGCCTCAAAGTATCTATATTCACATCATCAGTTTGGAAGCATATATAGAGATAGTAAACACATAGTTCTAAGGGACAAAAACAATGACTCATGCTATGGGGATATCATAGGGACAGAGATTTGCATAGATTCACATAACACATAGCACATAAGGACTAAGGGCGAATAAGTATGACTCACTCTATGGGAGCAAAACAGGACTTGGGATCTTCCACATTTCCATATCAAAACATCAATACATATCATATCATAACCAAATTATAATAACCATATCTAATAGATAGCCATAACCATAATCATAATACCTAAGTAGCACAACATAACATATATTCATATAAGAGTCTACAAGATGTTTAACAATGTCTCTAGTCATAGAATAGGATGGGGGCCAAGACATGTCTCATGCTCACCCTCAAAGTAAATAGCATAAACGAAAGCAACATAAGGTTAATGGTTGGTGGTTTGTCTCCGAAAGATAGGACTCACCACAACAACTTTCTCAGTATTGTTTGGTCCAAATAGGTCGTAAGTATTTGTTTAACCTGCTGGTTAAGCAGTTTTACAATTGGCTCTACATAGGTGAAGTTGTGTAAGTTGGCGTTTACATGGTTAGATCATGTAGGCAAAATATATGCATTAGTATGTTTGAATGTACTAAGTATACGGCATGCTATGCACATGAGCTTATTAAACCTGCATTAATGTTAGATGGCAAGGGCACATATATAGAAAGAAGTATATAAAAAATGAAGGGTAATATAACAATATGTCATGAAATCCATGTTGCATGAAATTCCACAATACTACCATATATAGAAGAGATGTGACCATAACCCACATCTCAAACTCATGCGAGCTATTACATGAATTTTCTCAATGTAGACCTGTTAGGACCCACATTTTGGTACGTTGGACTAATTATGAGCCAAGAACC
>DF362870.1:0-14005 GCA_000787875.1 Solanum virginianum
AAATAGCCTTACATACCTCGTTGTACGACCTCGTGTTTACCTTAGGATAACTTTTCCTTCCTCAGAATGTTTAGCTACCGCATAGAAATTAATAAAACTAACATTAGAAGTCAATAGACAAAACTTAGACACCCAACGTCACATAGAAACAACGCCCGGGCAGCAAGTGTATACAAACAACCTTGCGCGTATTTGCTTACTGTTTTGGCCTTACATTGTACTTCCTAATTGAAATTAACATCTACATATCATGTACAGCTTAATGATACATCATGCTAGCCTTAAAACAGTCCATAAAATAGGGCTCACAACCATTCGACGCAATATACAAACGGACAGCGTAACATTTCATTTTCCCTTACCTTTCGACGTCGGTGATTCTAAACTTACCCCAACCTTAACTAAATTGTTCTTCATCCATTCACACACAATATCAGCCCTCAAATAGCCTCAGCAATGTACCAAGTCAACAATGAAAACGTGGGACAACAGCCATATACACATCAGGTATGGTTGATTAGATGAGAACACATCAATCGAATCCTGTCGTCTACTTCCCTTTTCCTATTCATCACTACTTTAGTCGAGATCATGATAGTAGGTGGGATTTTGTGTTGGCCACTACCAAGCATCAATCAAAACGAAGGAAAATAAATAATACAAGCTAAACCCCAATCAATGTAATGCACAAAGTCTAGATTAATTCAACTCAATTACTCATGGTTCCCACACCACAAGTTGTGGGTGCTTAGCTACTCATGGCTAATGCAAAATTAACAACAATGAAAATAGAAGACATGGTTGAGAGTTTTACTCGAAATAATGAAGGACAAGAACAACTTCAAGTTGAAAACCACAAGCTTGGACTAATGGTAATGAGTACAATGTGATTTTTCATTACCCAAAAGTGGGTCCTCAAATTAAAAATAGAAATATACGCTAAACCCTAGAAATATTCTAGAGAGAATATTCGAAGTGTGGAACAACAAATTCAAAGTCTGAAGTTTCTTTCTAAAACCCTATCTTTAAGTATTTATACTCTTTACAAATTCACCATAAAAATTAAATAGAAAAGATAGTTGGTTGCAGGTAAGGTGACCTACTAGTCGCAATTAGGGTCTCATAGTCAGCATTTGGCATTTTAGATTTGACTATTACAACCTACTATTATGTGTCATTGCTTTGGCTATAACTCATATGCTTCTCTCGTAGTCTAGGCCTTTAGTTCTTGGTCCAAACTTTTAGTTCACAATTTCTTTCTACTATCCCCATCTATATGAGTCATAGTGAGACCTACGACTCATTGGCCTCATAGGGCATACCTCCACTTCTCAGATTTTGAACTTTGCTCTCTGGAATGTGCTACAAAGTGCATCCTACGACTCGTAGCATGAGCTATGACTCGTAGGACCTGAATTGATCGAACTCTATACTTTTCTTCCCAAAGTCATGCCAACCTGTATTTTCTACACAACCAACACCAAAATATATAAAAGCCATAAAAAGTTGCATTAAGAACTTGCAAAGTCCCTTGTTTTAGGCATTAAATGTGCTGTATTTTGACAGCACATCATAATACTTGAGCCATATCCTTTAATTAATAAGCATCTAGCTCAGATTTCTCCTCTAACGTCACACCCATAATAGACAACACCTTAGAGAGTTCATCAATGAAGTCTTGAGCATCTTTATCAGCCTTTGATCCATAAAACTCTAAAGGATTCATTAGGGTAAAATCTCCCACTCTAGCAGTAGAAGTGGGAGCATAAGAAAGAAGATTAGCCTGTCTAGCCCAGGTAGTCACCCCTTGGGGAGGAAATGCAATAGCATTACGAAATTCACCATTAGTGATTGGCTCTCCTATAGGCTCTTGAGGAGCTTGGTCCTCATTAACCAAGGCCTGTCTTGGTAGGGCATCTCTTTGTGGAGACATCTTCTGTAACATAAAAAGGACATTATCATGGTTAGGAAGCATTACTACATGGTCTAAAGCACAACATAAGACATGAGAAAGTAAGATAATTCTTAGAACGCCATCATAGCCTCCCACTCATTGATATGGTGCACTTCACACCTAACAATAACACTCTACTCGATGCAGTATATTGGACTTCGAGGATCATTTATAAACCTAGTGCTCTGATACCAAGCCTATCATGATCTCGACCTAGATTCTAGGAGTGACATGGCAAATTGGAATCTGAGAGTCCCCAAAAAAGCCTCAAAGTAAACACATTCACATCATCAGTTCGAAAATGTATAACAAGGTAGTAAACACATAGTTCTAAGGGATGGAAAAGTAGGACTCACGTTATGGGGATCTAATAGGGATAGAGATTAGCATAATCCATATAATAATACATACAAACTAAGTGGTGAATAAGTATGAATCACTATGGGGATAGATCGGGACTTAGGACTTTCCACAATTCTACATCATATAATAACAACAACAATAACAACATACCCAGTAAAATCCTACAAGTGAGGTCTGGGGAGGGTAGAACATTCCACAGAAGTTGGAACATCCCATCGTTACGCATTAGAATTTAGTGGAATTTTACAAGTGGGGTCTGGGGAGGGTAGAATATATGCAAACCTTACCACTACCTCATAGAAGTAGAGAGGTTGTTTCCTGGGAACCCTCATCTCAAAACCCATAAGAAAAAAGGACAAGATATGACAAAAAGGAAAGGGAAGGGAACACAAACAGTGACTAGTAATGAATAGGACATAGAAATATGTAAATATGATGCAACTAACACATATAAGATGGATAATGAGAACACAGAAAAAGAAAACATGTCCTCCACCTAACCCATGCATCCACCTAACCTTGCCAATTAGCCTACTACTCTAATTTGCAACCTCCACTTCTTCCTATGTAGGGTCATGTCCTCTGTGAGATCAAGCTCTGCTATATCATGTCTAATCAGCTCCCCCCAGTACTTTTTTGATCTACCTCTACCCTCTGCGTAGCTTCTAAAACCAATCTCTCGCACCTCCTAACAGGAGCATCAGTACTCCTTTTCTGCACATGTCCAAACCATCGCAGTCTTGCTTCCCTCATCTTATCAGCCACCGAAGCAACCTCTAGCTTCTCCCAAATGGTCTTATTCCTAACCTTGTCACTCCTGGAGTGACCGCACATCCATCGCAACATCCTCATCTCTGCGACATACATCTTTTGGACATGTGCCTTTTTGATTGGCCAAGATTCCACCCTATATATCAAGGATGGTCTAACCACCAATCTATAGAACTTACCTTTGAATTTAGGTTGTATGTTTTTATGACACACTACATCATATCATAACTAATATCATTATATCCATATTCAATAGTACCCATAACCATAATATCCAAATAGAAAAACATAGCATATATCCGTACAAGACTCTACATGTTGTCCAATGATGCCTCTAAGTCATAGAATAGGAAAAGGGACAAGACATGTCTTGGGCTCACCTCAAAGTAAATATAACAGAAGCTGTAACAACATAATGGGTAGATAGATGATAGTTTGTCCTTGGATGATAGGACTCACCACCACAACTTTTATGAATTTGACTAGCCATCAAAAGGTTGATAGATATAGTCTCCGGTCCCTACATGGTTAAATCATATAGGCAAAAGTATATGTTAGTACGTTTGAGTGTTCTAAGTATGCGGGCATGCATATGAACTTATTAAACCTATATTCAATGTTAGATGATAAGGGAACATATATATAGAAAGAAATATATAGACAAAGAAGAGTAATATATCAATATGCCATGAAATTCATGATGCATGAAATGCCACAATGATTATCATATAAGGGATGTGACCATAACTGATATCTCAAACCCATGCAATCAAATACATGAATTTGCCTGATGAAACCCTCTTATCAAGTGAGAGGGGATTACTTGCCAAAGGTAATCTACACCACACCTTAGGACTCGATCATTTCATTGTGATGGCCACCTTCCTTATGACCTGGCCATTTCTGAAAGATTTCCATATCATATAATATCATAATTATAACCATAACTTACAACCTAATCATTTTGGTAAAGGTTACCATATAGCTATGATGGCACATCGTTCAAGAGAACGGACGAGGACCCTTGGGGATAGTCTTGACGCCTCCAATCCCATTTGATGCGAAGTCATCATCCTACAAGAATACATATACATATACATGCTTTCAAAAGAGACATAGATCATTTAAAATCATTTCAATGAATACATAGGCATAAAAGCCAAACATTCTTCTTAATCAGGCATACTTGGGCTCAAAAGTTAAATCATACTTCAAATTTAGACTTCCATGCATAGGAATAGCTCATTCACTTATATACAAGTTAGTTTAAACACAGTCAGCCATACAATGGTGAATTCGTTCTCGGGCCTTGTACACACCACCCGTCATAAGAGTTGCTCAAAGAGCTATATTATTAATGTTTATCTAATCGTATTCTTGTCATTACCATACTTTTTATCAAAATCATATTCGTAAACATATATTGGCTTAACCCACCGAATAATTTTCATCAAAAGAACATTCATAAACATATGTGGGCTTAACCTACTGAATAATTTACATCAAAACCAATACTATGCATTTGCCATGAATAATATGAGAATAGCAAGGGCAATAGATATTCAAACTTAAATCTACAATACAATAAGAAATTCAAGTAAATCCATATTTAAATCACAATTTAGATTACCTATGCTTGAATCAAACATTAAAGCGGATATGCACAATTAAGTCTTCATAATATCAATGCAATTCAACATATTAGGTCTTAAATCACTTTAAAAATAACAATTAAACATAGCCCACATCTCAATTGAATCAAATAAATAATAATCTAAAAGACCTATTGTTAAAGTAAACTCAATTCCATAAAATCAAATGTAAAAGTGTTTGGGGTCTTCATGGTTGAAAGGGACCATGAATCAATCCCACATACCTTATCACAAAAGAGAAATAAGAAGAATTCGATTAAAGAAGAGACCCTTCCTTAAGCTACAACTTAATCACCAATGGCTTACTTGAGAGGAGTCTTTGATGCGAGTGTTGAATAGTTCTAAGTGCATAAATTGAACTTGAATATGAATAGAAGAGTATAGTTCTTTTAAGAGGATTATAATAGGTTAGAGAGTCATACACAACCCTTAGAAATAGCCAAAATTACTAGAAAGCCATTAATAAAATGGGCGTCAAAAAGTGTTAGGGGTCCTGTAATGGAACCATACAGATAATGTAGGGGTCACGTGGACCATGTGGCCATCCGTGAGGCTTCACTTAGACAAATTCTCTATTGATGATATTTCGAGATAGTGATTCCCTAATTAAAAACTTTTCACACCAACACTCTTATAGACATCTCACGACCAATATAAGGGTCACATAGAAGGTTCATGTGTAAAGTGCATTGGACAAAATATGATTTTCAAGGCTAATGCTCCTCTTACGAGCCAATACACGGCCAGTAAGGAGTCACAGTGCCGTAAGGTATTCATGTAATGAATGCCTTGGTCTTGAACTCTAACTTAAGGACAACACTCTACACATAAGACCAAGGGCCACCTCAAGGCTCCTCCACACGGCCTCTGATAAGTCACACGACCTATGATGGTGCCCATATAGTGTCACCTTTGTCAAAAACTTTCCATAACCAAATTCCATGCACTATTAAGGCCATACAAAGTTTGGATCCTTACAGTATAATAGACCAACATGTTATATTCCAGTCCATCACAGGTAATAAGAGCAAAGTATGGTAATAATAGTGATATTATAAGTATTCCTAGTAGCTAGGCCCCACAAAATAATATTCCTATCAGAAATCAAGTCATAGTACGACAAGAAACCAGGGAGTAGTCTCACAGTCACCATATCTCAACAACATCAGTCTACATACTGCCACTGACAAGGGATAGATCAGAATATGCACCTATCCCACGACATCAGCTCATATACAACACTTACCAAGCCTTCTTGTAGTAACTATTATTAGAAAATATCAAATTCTAGAGTATTCACAATCAACAACATAGAGCACTATCTTACAGTAGTATCTAATACACATACCAGGCACAACTAGCATCTCAAATACATCTTAGCCCAACACGCTCATAATCTTACCCAATCTAACATCTAAAGAAAGCCTATCCTTCCTGGCTATTGACACTGCGAGCCCAGAATCACTCCAGCTGAGATTTTCTTCTCTATATGGCCTCCTAACATTGCTCAACTATGAACACATAATTTGAAATATTAATACAGTTTGTTTGGCTACATTGTTTTGAGAAATAGGTGGAATTACATCATTTGCAACTAAAATGGGAGAAAAATAGAGCCTATGCCCAAAATACTGAACCAACCCCCGTACAATAATCCCTACATCACCCCAATACCATAGCAAAAAATTGAGCGCAATACAAATCTGAGAAGATAGAAAAACCACTCCTAAATGAAATTTCATTCTTATTGAAAAATATTTCTTACATAAAATCTCAGACAAATTTTGTGAAAATACAGCCAAATTAACCTATTCCAAGCATACCACAACCTTCAACTCAAAAAATAGAGCAACTTAGACATAAATTTAAATTAATTACATTAAGAAATGGCAAAGATCTCATAACATAAAATTTTTACTCATTTTCAATATATAACCAGCGAAAACAAAGATTTTATGACCAGTGATTATTTTGGTACTTTTTGAGACTAGCCTCGTGCAATTTTTATAGTTGTAGGGGAGGATTCTAAGGAGTTGCTAACAGCCTACATGGAGCAATTGCAGGCCTTACATTTGTTCTAGTCATGAAGGGTTAAGTTTACTGCATACCAGCTTAATGGAATCGCTAGGCAGCGAAGGTGAACTTGCTGAGAGACCATGCCAGCAAAGGCCGCACTGATGACTTGGACATAGTTACCAAAGACTTTTATTACCAGGTTTATATCCAAAAGCTTTAGAGATCATTGTCAGGATCAGTTTGTGGGACTTGAGCAGGGACAGATGATTGTGTCCTGATGTCGCACAAGCTTCACCTCCTTTTTGAAGGCTAAAGCAGTCGTTGTCATGATATATAACCTGAGGTTAAGGCAATCCCACAAGTAATATGGTAGACATGGAAGAATTTCAAACAGTTAGAGCTAATTAACCTATTTATCTCCCTAAAAGGGGGTGGGGGTTGCTGAAAATAATAGAAAGAAATTCTAGACTAAGACAAGTGTGAAATCATTATGAAGAGTAAATACGGTATAGTGTTCCCCATGATTCCTTAACTTGGTATTACCATATAACTAAATTCTTTTCTAGTGCTTAGCATGAAAAATGGTAAGTTAAGTTTACCGAACCCTTTGAACCAGGTGAGAGACAAATTTAACAATATGATTTGATCCAGTCTCACAATGTGACATTACTAACCCTTACCTATTGTCCCTGTATAACCTCCCCTTGATCCAGTTTGGTTTATTAGACAAATAAGCATCAATCAAATCATGTTACTTAATCTCTTTTTTCTATCCATTACTAAATTTATCAAGTCAGCAACAATAGGCGAGTTCTAATGTTGGCCACCCTAGAAACTTCCACGACTTGTAAAAAGTGTCGTAGAATAGCAACTTCTGTAATTTATGGACGCTTAGCCCAAAAATATGCCAACTTTGTAATCCGACAAGGCAAACATGAAACACATCAAATCTACTAACATCGCATCAAAAGTGTTGTTTTTTGACTGCACATCAACATCATCATCTTAAAATTATTGGTTGTCCTAAAGTAGTCTACATAAATAGTACAGTAACACACAGATCTTAATCTAATGGCATACATCATATCAAACTCAAGCATAGATACCCCTACCACTCTTAAAAATATATCAAATAGCTATCAACCAAACAAATGCAGATCAACAAATGTGACAGTGCAACTATGATAGTAAGTAATTATCAAAAACTAGCATTCACTGAGTTAGTCTAATATTGACAATGCAATACAACTTCTTTCACAGAAAGAAGTCCTATATCCCACTCATGATGATAAATTCAGGCTCAATACTTAGGGCTACACAAAATTAGTCACTCTAACAAAAGACATTCAAATACTATGCCCAATACCATATGGTTGCCTCTATACTCATGACTATAACCAATGACTACTTGGACTAGGATCACTTTAGGACATTATTGTCTTGTAATGTAGGCTAAAAGGGCTTTGGTGTGATGTTTTGGGAATAAAGTGACTAAGGGCCCTCCTTGACACTGCTATTTCATATAGTTTTACCCTACCAACACATCATTCATCACTTTATTCTCCCTTTCTCCTATTTCAAGCTTTTATGGGTGTCATACTGTTACTTTCAGCTTTTTGCCTTTTGTTTTCACATTATTTTTCTTTTTGGCTCATTAATTAGGTATTCACTTATTTTTCTTACTCCTAATACACATTTTTTGTCCCTTTGTCCATGTATCACTAGCTTCCAGCTCATTTTGTGTGTTTACCCTTACACCAGCCACCCTCAACTTAGGCTTTTGGCCTAAGTCGAAGTGCACAATATCAAACCTAGGGACCAAGGCCACTTTTGTTATCCACCCTCAACTAAGCTTTTTGCCTCAGTCAAGATGCACAATGTTCAAAGGAGGAACAGGGCTAGTTTTAGGATTTTACATCTCACAAGGCTAGGTAAGTTAGGTTTCTACAAAGAAAGGGTACATACAAGACTCAAACATTGGGATCAAGGGATACTTTACATATTCGGTTGGTTATTTAGGCTAAGTGGAATAATATGAATAATGGCTTAAGATGCTTTCCTAACCAACTAACCTATAGTCTAAGTTAGAGTAACACGGCAAGTTCTGAACCAAAACACAACATATGAATTTAGAAAATATAACTCTTACACATATGACACTGATTACAGTATTAACACAGACTCTTAGATGATGCTTCTCATTATAATTTATCCATATTTATTAGAATAAGAACTGTCAAATAATTAAACTTGCATGATTATTATCAAGACAAACTAACTAAATTTTTTAGGGTAGTGTTTTTCACACAAAAGAAACATATGCCATAGATAGCAGTATTACATGCTACTAATACTACCTACACATCGTAAACATGCCAGTTTAACAGAAAGTAAATATCCTTGGGAAAAAAGAACACAGGTAACAAAATCCCTAGGATTCAAAATTTAGGATAGTTCTAGGTTAAGGTTACTCAGACTTCACTAAGGCCTATGACTATCCTTACCTCATCAAAAAAGATTTGTGTTGTTCTAAATACACAACATAGAATCATAAAGCACAAGCGTAAAAAAAACATAACTGGATGCCTAAGCACGGGTCTCTGGCAGCGTTTGGCCACCTCAACCTACCTGGTAGCCTCCTTAGTGGTAGAAGTATATCTGGAGTGTCCAGTAATGTTGCTCAAATATTACCTCTCACTTTGAGGATAAAATGATTGTCAATAGTAAAACCCTAACCAAGGTAAGGGTCAAATCCTAAGGAAATATAGGGCTTTGCCAATTTGATTCACCAATAATCAATTTAAATATCCAATAACTCAATTCTCAAGAAAGGGGTATTTTGCAATAATTGATAAAGAATTAAACTAACTACTAAAATTGAGAGACAATCAAATTGGAGTGCAACTAGGGAAATTGCGTTCCCTATGATTCACTAACTCAAATACCTCGGATAACACAACCTAAATTGGGACAATGCATGAAGGACGGTAACTTAAGTTCTTGCAACCCTTGGAAAAAAATGAAGGTCAAATTTTACTATAGCGCTTGGCTGCGTACCATAGTGTGCAAAACTAATCATTACCCATTATCCCAGTCAACCTCTCCATGGCTGGGTTTTGTTGATTAGACGAGAACAAATCAGTCGAATTATATTACCCATTTCCTTTTTCTATTCATTACTACCTTGATCGGGATCATGACGTTAGGCGGGGTTTAGTGTTGGCCACCATTAAACAATAAGCAAAATGAAGGAAAATGGATGATACATGCAAAAACCCAAGTGAAGAAGTGAAAATAATCTGGGTTTTCTAAGCTAGCTACTTATGGTTCCCATATTCCCAACTTGTGAGTTTAGACACTAATGGCTTACGCACACAAGTCAATAATGAAATAAGATAATCTGGAAGATTTCTTACCCAAGAAAATTGAAGAACAATGAAACCCTTTTTGCAATTAGAATCACAAGCTTGAATGATAAGATTAATCCACAAGTCAATCTAAATTTCCAAATTTGAGTCTCAAAGTAAAATCCTAAAATTCTACTCTCTAAAATCTCTTTTCAATCTTGACTAATATGAATAATGATGAAATGCTCCCTAAAAATTGCTCCTAAACTCTAACTTATACTATTTATAATATTTAGAAAAAGGTCCTTAAAATAATTAATGAATCTGGTCGGTGTTTGATATGGCTCGTAGTTATGACTTGCAGGGTGACCTATGAGTCGTAGTCAAGCTTTTGTGGTCAGCATTGGCATTTTCAACTGCACGGCTATGATCTACCTCTATGAGTCATAGTCTGGGCTACGACTCATAGTACCTTCTTGTAGTCTGTTGTTACATTTCTTAGTCAAATTTTGATCAACATTGTTAATTGCTACGAGGCCTCCCTTTACAAGTCTTAGAGAGGACTACGACTCGTACCTTGAGCTCGTATGGCTAAACTTTAAATTTTTAGATTTTATTTTTGAACACTATTAATTACTACGAGGGAGAGTCTACGACTCGTAGCTTGGGCTACAACTCGTAGTGGAGTCCATAGATCCTCAAAATTAACAAGAATCTGTAACTTTTCCCAAAATTAAGCCAACCTATATTTTCTATAAAAATAAACACAAAAACAAATAAAAACCATAAAAAATCGCATTGAGAACACTTAAAATCACATGTTTAAAGCATCAAATATGCTATATTTGGATAACGCATCAACATCCTCAACTTAGAATTATTGCTTGTCCTCAAGCGTTTGAGCCTTACATGTACATTTGTAAGGAACAATATTGTTTTGAGGACAACCAATAATTCAAAACGCTTGTAACATTTATATCGTTCCATATAAGGTCCACTCCATCATAGGGTATCGTTCCATATAAGGTCCAATCCAACTCAAAGTAACAAGGCAAGTTTCGAATTATTACACAATGCATGAACACAACAAAATTAGCTCACACCCATACAACATTGCACACATAGCCAACAAAGTCTCACAAGTCATGCTTAAGCATCCACTTGCCTTCAGTTAATCAACACAAACATTGCCCAAACATTCAAATATGCATTATTACAACATAACTAATAATCAACAAAATTTTCATACATACAAAATTTTCAAAATATTTCATAAATCATAAAAGCAATGTACATGCCAAAAATTTAACTACCATATATTACAAATATTATCGACAACATCTAAAATATATTGGTTCAACAGAAATTAAAACACCCACGAGGAAAAAGAACACAACCAAGAAAACCTCAAGATTAAAAATTGGGATAGCTATGGACTAAAAGCAACTCTAACTTTACCCTAGTCCATAACTACCCACACACTACCCAAAATAATGTACTTTATCCACAGTGAAAAGTACAAAATAAAATAAGCATAAGGGGTAAAAACTCTGGCTGTCTCTGAGCATCTCCCTCCTTCGGGGTAGTCTGTACTGCAGCCATGCTAGATGAGCAAATGCCCTTCGATCGATCAAGCTCCTGGGCTTGTCTTAGCTCCTATGCTTCTCTTGATATCTTCAAGACAAACCCAGTTACCAATTCATCCAGCTCCTCATCAACCTCAGAGGTCTTCTAGCATGCCAGTGGCTCTCATCATCATGAATCTTAATAGGATTATTCCCAAAAACATGCGGTGGGGCAACCTCTACCTCAAACATATCAAATAGCGGCTCATCTACGGGTTAGACTCGGGATTGTGATCAGACCCGCTAATAATGTAATCAAGTCAGCCATGAACTTTGCCAACTCCATACGAAAGGCTTACAGGTCTATTGGTCGGGCCTTCGCAAGCCTTTTTTGCACTCACTCATTGAAGGTATCTACTCGGGTATCCAGCATAGCAGTACACTGGTAAACTACAAAATAGTTAATGCCTTGCATCAATCCTCTAAATCCTGAACTATCTGCTGGACCCATGGCTTAATTTGTTGTGTAAGCTGAGCTAACTGAGCCTCAGCCCATGATAATCTCTACACCATAGCCTGAAAAGCAATATCAAGCATAATGTCTATAAAAAGAATCTATGATGTAAATGGATCTGGTGTAGGGGCGGCTATAGTGGGACCCATCTCATTAGCAATTATCGCAGGCTGCTCTAGTCCCTCATAGTAGTGGCAGCCATCGAACCCTCAGTCTATGGATCTAATATTAATGTCTCGGGCATGGGAAGAGGCAATGCCCGCTGGAGTGCCATGGGGTTCTCATCAGCCTTGAATATGATGAGATAAATTGTATGGAGAGCCACGACCATAGGATCTATATAAAGTGATACCTCCACCTTTGCTTCTATACAGAGTCTATAAATCATCACCAGGAATGGTATGCATGTGTTCCTCCTGAGTGTCAACTCGTGTATCCGCTTTGCTATGATTCGGGCCCAATCAATTTCGTAGCCAACTAAGCTGCTGGCCACCAAAATAGCTCACTCCAATGTAATAACATTATCTATGAAAGTGGGTCAAATGAGAGACCTGATAATAGCCTACCAAAAGATGATGAGGAAGAAGAGGGAGGACTTCACTATTGGCTTTGAATGCACAGTGACACATGTAGGCTCTGGACCACGCTCATCTATTTTACTAGCAACGCATCTCAGAAGTTCAGTCCTCTATTTCACACTTTTGGCAATGACAACTTATTTAATCTATCTAATCCGTCAATCAAACTCAGTCGTAGACTGTGGTGCTCTATATTTGGGACCAAACGGTATCTGACGGATCATATCCTATGATTTATCGACCCCTCGACCTCTTACCAATACCTCTCACAATCTAGGTTGCATGAGAGGATTCTTCCCCTTGGGAAGATCCTGAAGAATGGTTGCTACATAGGCTGTATAAAATTCTTGCACAAAAAATAGGGAGTACTTGCCTAGTTTTTTAGTCAACCACCTGAGCCCATGCATCTGATGTCATCCTGTAGACCACAGACATGGCTCAGTCCTGTGCCAATTAGACGGGGCTCCTCATAAAATGAGCGTACTAGCTTTTCTTGCTCTTTTGGCTCTAACCCCTCATCGTAAACAATATTCATCCCCTCAACACCCCAGCAAAAGATCCGTCAGAGAAATAAATGGGGCAATCCAGGTCTAGGCGGCTTCTCCATCATAGGGTGTTTCCTCTGAATCAGACTCTGAACCAGAAATGATTCATTTGTATCAAACTCCCCGTAGACCCATCACCATGTCCCTTCTCTTCAGACTAGGTAGAACCAACTTCTTACACTTGGGTCTGGGTGACTCGTGCAGCAGCCTCCCTAGTCTGAGTCACCTATAACTAGGGGTCGATACAGACATTGAGGACCTCATTTGATCCACCTGAATGTTCATTTCTAGACTCCATGTCATGACACAAGCCTAGAGCCTAGACATGACACAATGAATAGGAACCTGAAGGGACCCAAACAAGCCTCTTAGCATATTACTCACACATCCTTGGTCGCGAAAGCAAATTAGATAACATCGAGAGAGTATAAACAAGGATAAAGGGACAAAGGGAAGTCTTTAATACCATAAATCATAAAAGAGTCAAAGCTCAAGTACCATTACATCATAAGTTCCAACAACACCTCTAAATATAGACTTGAGCAGGGGCCAAGATATTTTCTGGGCTCACCCTCATAGTGTAAAGAGTTGAATATTAAGAAATAATAAAGGCAAGAATAGCATAGCTAATATCCCCAAACTTTGAGGACTCACCAATAGCTTATCATCAAAGATGTCACAATTAGCCAAGGTCAGGACG
>DF362869.1:18641-39925 GCA_000787875.1 Solanum virginianum
GACAAGGCCTTACAGGAGTGTGTTAGGAGGCTGTTTAATGAACCTTATCACTCCTGGGGAGAGATTCCACAGACAATTTGTCAGGCCATGTTTAATGAGTTTAAGGTATATAATTAGTTTACATATTTATTTTAAGTTAAGTTTATTATTTATAATATACTTTATCTAAATAATTATGCAATACTTTTCTTCTTATTTGTCTAGATTATGTGTACTTGGGACAAAAAGTACAATATGTGCATGGAGACCACATTTGAGAGGAAAGTCAGCTCCAAACTATCTAGCTGGCTGAAGAAAGCGCGAGATGATGGAAAGCCCGGGGAGTGGTTGCAGCCACACATATATGAGAAGTTGCGTCCGTATTGGGACATCGATGAATTTAAGCCATTTTTGAGTAAGCGAAAAGGCTAGAGAGAGTTTTAAAGGTGACTCATTATACACCTGAGGTGCAAAGAGTGTTGAAAATATTCCTCGGGAGATGGTAAGATTTCTATATTTAAAGTTTAAATTCATAATCTTAAATACTTATTTTGATTGAATATTATTTAATTAATTATACTATTAAATTTTTATGGAAGCAAGAAATGGGATGAGTTCTATTTCAACATAAGGTTTTCAAGAGGAATCATATCAGAAAGAAGGATAATGAGTCAGACCCGGACTTACGCCTAAGCTGTCCCATCAAATTTGGATTGAAAAAGTGATTGGCGGGAGCCACAAAGGCCGGATATATGGGATGGGCTCTAGAAATGACATATGACGAATCAAATCAGGTTTACAAGGTATTAGATCGTCGAGACAGGCCGAGGTCCTTGACTAGGCTCAGTTGACTGTCATGTCTCAGAAGATACAAGAACTTTCAGCTGATACACTCCATAAGTACTATGTCAATGGTTTTTTGTTTTAAACTACGAAAGTTTTTATGCACAAGAAAACTAATAACAATGGTGTGTATGTTCAAGGTGATGTCGATGGTAATGGCCATATCATTGAATATTTTGGTGTCATTCAAGAGATTGTTGAACTAAGATATTCAAGCTAGCCTAAGAAAAAGATCATCTTGTTTTGGTGTAACTGGTTTAATCCATCACAAAGAGGCATAAGGGTGGACCAACAACATAACATTACTGAAGTTAAATACACCAGACAATATGCAAGTTATGACCCTTTTTATCATTACCCAAAAAGGTAAGCAAATTTATTATGCTTCATATCCATTGAGCTTGTTGTTGCTGCTATTGGACAGGTCATTTGTATTGAAATTGCAATGTTTTATAATTTGCAGGTGGCAGTTTCTGCTTAAAAAAAATGCAGAAAAAGTGATGGACTGCATCCCCTTGTCCGTCGCTTTTCTGTAATTATTTTTAAAAAACTTTTAGAAAAGCAAGGGACAAGGCCTATAAGTCCGTCAATTTTTTTTTAAATAAAGCAATGGACAGGGACCCATGCCCGTTGCTTTTTAAAATTTTTTTTAAAATAATTATTTAAAGATGCGACGGACAGGGACCCAATGTCCATCGCTTCTTTAATTTTTTAAAAATAATTATTTAAAGATGCAACGGACAAGGACTCAATGTCTGTCGCTTTTCTTTTAAAAAAAATTGATTAAAAAAGAGACTAAATAGGTAAAGCAACGTCATCCATCGCTTTAATAGCGATGTAGTCCGTCGCTTTTGAAAAAGCATCGAAGAAAAAAGTGACCGAATGGTCTCGCTTTTCTATCTATTTTGACCAAAAAAGCGACGCAGTCCGTCGCTTTTCAAGCAATTTTTAGTAGTGGAAAGTGTACGTGGAGTTGAAGAAAGTGATTCGGAATTTCTATATGTATCTATTGTATATAAGTATGACTGATAGGCAACTGGAATGCGCCCTAAGCCACCCTAGCTAAGATTGGTTAAAAAAATCAAGAGACTTAGAAAAATGAAACAAGCTGAATCGGGTCTACATCGCGAACCTAGTTGAGATTTTTTATCATAAAATTTTGGAAAAAAGTTGACGAGATAGAAGAGTCCGCGGCCAATTTCAGTCTAATTTTCATCGTGGCATATTTTTTTAAAATGAACTAAGGAGAAACAAGTCCACATCGCGAACTTGTGTAGCTCTTTCATTCGCTTTTAGTTTTATGTTAAGGGTAATCTGGATATTTTTATATTCCTAACTCTTATTCATTTTGGGACTAAAATTTCTCTCATATATGTACCAACAACTAACTTTCTCTAAAAAAATACCTAAATTCTTTTGAGAACGACAACTAAAAAAGAGGAGGAGAAACTAGGGTTCAAGAGATTTAAGTCAATCTTGCGCAGCTTTCATTTAAGGTATGTAAGGCCAATAAACGTTGGACTAAGTTCATCTTCATTTTGTATCTGTACTCTTCTCTAACCAATTAACTTATGAGTCGAGTTTGAATTTTTTTTGCTTTATGTTTTGTGAAAACTCTTGAATCATAAACATCTGTTATCTCTTACTGAATAGAAGAGATGCATTTAATTGTTACATTGTTGAGTTGGATTGTAAAAGTCATAAATTCATGATTGCATTTACATGAACCCTAGATGAATCTTGAAATTAACCAAATTCATGCATTAAGTTGAGATAGATAAGTATCCTAAATTGTATTTTGAGCATGAGTTGAGCTAGAAGTCTATTAATCATATTTTTAGCACGTGTGTCTTAACAGTTATTTTGAAATTGAGTTGAGAAGTAAATTTATGTCTTATGCATTTATTAAATTCAGATCATAGTCTTTAAGGAGACATGGTAGGTGAAAAAAGTTAAAGTCATACTGAGTTCCAAAAATACTAAGTGAGTTAATTGAGTAAATTCACTCTTAAGTTATGAGCATAATGAACTATATTTGGGAGTAGTACTGAGAACCAATTTGGGTAAGAGTATATAACAACTCGAACTTTTATAAACTATTAGCCAATGTAGGATAGGATCGCACCGCAATTCGAAAAACTCTTCACTTGCCTCTGAGAAGGACTATTAGATGGATCCATAAGGTAAGATCATCCTTTACTTTGGCAAGATATGAAATAACTTTGGCAATGCAGACAAGACGTTGTATCATCACGAAACTCATAGTGATGGTCCTTGGTTAGAAAGACTCCCAAACTTAAAGTATTAAATTGTATATATTGAGTTGCATTCATTAATGTGTTAAAGCAAGTGTTTTGCTTACATTGCATACCTTTGTAAATTTAGCTATCTCAGAGTTAAGCTCCTTGACAGGAGTTCCTTTTTGCCATTTTGCATACTCGTGTATTTCACGTGATGATGTTATTTCGACCTATATCCTTTCATGATACATATACAAGTGATCGAGATCCTCAACAGGCACACTGTTTACAGGTCAACTCTCTACTTAGCTTTTGGTGATGCTTCTTTGCATTTAGAGGAGCTTCGAAAGCTATACTTTTTTAGTATTTATTTCAGTTGAGGTATCCATAGGTCTGTTTCGGTACCTAATCCATAGTCAATACTTTGAAGACTTCATAGACCAAATTGATATTGTTCAGTTTATTTTCGTAAAGTTCGTTTTGATAGCTTTGGATTAAGTTCCTACATTGTTGCATGTTTGAGTTTTTGGTTTCATTAAAAGACTTGAGTTTCATTAATATTGTGCCCATTTTTAATTTATTATGACGTAATAGTCTTCCACTGAGTAAGTTAGCCAGGCCAAGTATTTTACTTGGGGATCAGAAGTGATTTTCGAGTGTTGATCATGTCAAGAATATAGGCTCAGGGCGTGACATATACAAAATATACAAGACGTAAATATAATAGATATCAATCATGAGTTCCTATTCAATCAAAAAAACATATATTACAGCATTAAAATGCTCTTATTATATAAGTGATAGTTAGGCGGCAAACAGGCAGCTCTCCGTCGACGTGCCTGTTAATTGAGTTGCCTGCTTCCTCTTATACATTATACCAGTCCCATAAAAATATTTTGTGAACTTTAATTTAATTTTTTTAAGGCAGTTGGCTTGCTTCAACAATGATTTTGCAATATTACCGCTAATAAATAATTTCAACTATGATTTTACTATATCACCCCGATCAATTATATAAGACATGTAAATAGTGAAATTAAGATAAAATAAATTTCTTTCTAAACTGGACAAGTAAAATTTAAACTGGATAAATAAAATTAAATAATTATTTTAATATTTTTTCGTGATTATCTTTGTGTCAAAAAGGAAGTACTAATATATATATATATATAAATTTAAAATCACTTAATCATCAAATTTAAAATTTAATTAGTATTAATAATATTGATTGGATATTAATTTTACACCTAATAAGAAAATTTAATAACATTTAATTATATCATTAAAAAATACATTTATGAATAACTATTGGGCTCATCTTCGTAACTGGTGTACAAATAAGTTACGGACATTATCAGAATCAATTGTTGGCAGCTAGTACAGACAAATATAAGATTTAGTGTAACTGAATTGATACTATCTTGGTTTATTTTATTTTACCTTTTTGTATAAAAATATGTGGAGTTGCAATCTGAATAATCTTAAGTTAGTACTAAACCTCATTAAATCTTATAATTTGATAGATATAATCCACGCCAAATTTCTTCTAGCTCAACAAGTTGTGTTATAATAATTTGACCATTAAGGAAATGGACAGAGCTCTCATATTTCGAGGCTAAATTGATCAAGAGACAATTAAGAAGAAAGTTATAAAGAAATATTTGCATCATAATATATAAATATGACATTTAATTTAGCATCATATGATATTTATGTCTTGTCTATGCACGAATAAACACTAAAAATTGCATAAAGTTGAATAAGTAGACACCCAACGTCTCACACGACTTGTCACATATGATGTTTGTTTCTACTTGTGCACATTCAAATTGAAGAACGTAAATGTCAATTGAGGTCAAATTAACGAGCACATTTATGCATTATGTTAGTATTTGTTATAACCTAGTTATACTCTCCATTAGAATATGAATTAAAAGAAAATTATACTAGTTATACAGAATAATATTAAGACTCAATACATCAACTTTTTAACTTGTCAGTAATTTTATTTGAACATAGAAATCGTGACATATTTTAATTTTTAAGCACTAGATGAATACATGATAAAGTATTCTTATTAAATATTTTCAGCTCATATATTAAAAAAAAACTTAAAACTTTTACAGTATTTATTTTCAAATATTCATTATATAGATGAGTTTATTATATAAATATGTATCCTCCTTCAATTAAACATATCAACAACATCAATTAAAGAAATATATATATAATTTTGCGATTTATTAGGGTGATCAAATAACATAAATTATAATTTAAATATTTAAATAAAATTTGCTGATGAGTCAAAAACATCAATTTACTTATCATGTGAATTGTTATACATTGATTAGCTGGATGAGTGTGGGTAATTTAACATGTAGGTCGTCTTTTCTTGGAGAAAATGAAATTTGCCAACTGCGGGAATCACCAACCCCAAATTATAAAATTCAATATTCCAAGATTCAAAAAATAAAAAAATACTCCGTGCTATTTTATGTGATGAGTGATGAATTTAAAATTTGAATTCAAAGGGTTCAAACGAATAAACTAATAAAATATAATTTTTTTAAAAATAATTAAGAGAAACTAAAAAATAATGTTTTAAGTGAGATTGAAACTTGAGCATGAAGGTTCATTTAAAAGGAGACTTATCATTATGTTAGACTTTGTTTATTGTTTAGGAGTTCAAGTTTAATATATATATAAAAATATAGAAAATTTACCTCTTATATTAATGTAATTTTTTGACGACGGGATTCCCCTCCCCCTCCCTAGGTCCACCCCTATACGTGACACTCTTTTTTTGGTTAGTACAAAAAGAATGTCATTTTATTATAATTAGAAATAATTTATTTTTAAAAATTCTTTTTTACCCTTAAAGAAATGATTCTCAACCACACAAATATTTAAGAATGATTTTAGATCATAAATTTTAAAAGTTTTTTTTTCTTAAATATCGTAGCAAGTCAAAATATATAACGTGAAATGAGGTGAAAGGAGTATTTAATAAAATTTACAGCAATTGAAGGCACCGACACTCTGCCACGTTTAAATCTCGTCATATAGCAATTATTCAAGTATGATTTTACAATTCGAACATGCATTATTCAATGATTTAATCATTTAATACATATTTTATTATAGAAAAATAAATAAACATAAAATTGATCTGTCATCAACACGCTAATGTCTAAAAAGCAAACATATGGGGTATTTTGAATACGGAACGACTTTATTCCTTCTTTTTTCATTAAAACCTTGAAATAAAAAATAAAAAAACAATATGAAGATCATATTCTTTTCTTTTTCTCTTAAAAAGGGAAAATGAATTTCCTTTGCACCGACAAACGAGAAGCAGCTATTTTCCTCCACACGTATCATATACAACAGAATCTCCTTATAAGTAAAATTTTCAACGTTTTCATGATAAGAAATAAAGAGAAAAAATAAAGTAAGATTAGTATTAAATTGATTGAGACTCCTTTTATTAATATTTCCTCTCTTATTCATTAAAATACAAAACAAGTCATTATCATCTTGATCATGATTGAGCATTTGGATACAAACTTTTAGGCATTATCAAAGATATTTACATAAATTAAATTTGATAAAAAGATGCAATTTATTGTTTTTTTAATCAAATACAAAATACAATGTGGAGAAAAAGGAAAAAAAATTGCACAATACAATCAAAATTAAATACCAAAACTCTTTGAAAATAGAAAAATAAAATCATATGTATGTGCAAGCCAAAATAACATTATATGGTCCCATTATTATCAAATAATGGTCACACAAATAATGCTTATTACAACTGTAACCAACCACCCAGTGCTTTTCACACTACTGGCCCAGTTCAAATTGGCAGAATCATCCGCCGGATCTTCGTCGTCTTCCTGGCTGGGCTCCGGTGCACTGTCATCACCAAAGTCATCGTCCTTTTTGGTGCTCTTCTTCTTTTTCTTCGAACCTTTTGGAGCGGGTGCTGGTTCTTCTGCTACTGTTCCTTTGAACAATTCTCTTGGGAGTAGAACTTTATCGATTTTGTAAACGGATAATGGCTCCTCGTCGTATAATGTACCGGAGATAGTCGCGGTCACTACTTTGGTTTCCAATTTCACATCATCTCCGTCATTTTGCACGGTGAAATCGTATTTATTTTTGCCTTCTGTAGCTAGAGTGTTCATTAAACCGTTGTTGGATTTCAACATTCCCATTGAATTGTAAACAGGGATTCCGTGGTATAATAGCAAAGAAGCCTGGCCGTCTTTTGTTAAGTTCTTGAATTTGGGCATGAATCCGCTGATAACGCCGTCGGTGGGGCAAAACACGGTTAATCCACTCTGTATATTTTCGGAGTAAGTTTTCGATACATCTGGGTGAGATTTTAACAGTTCTGAAAATGCTTTACATCCCTGTTTAGCCATTAAAGTGGTGACGTTAAGGTCACTAGGAGCTGCAACCGGAGCTTCAGCAGCGGGGGAAGTGAGTATATGGCTGATTTGAATAACTGAAATGTTGTACGGCATTTCTACAACGGATTTAACGAAAGTAGCAGCGAAATGGCCGTCGTTGTCTTCATTTGCAAAACCCACTTTTCCACCTTTCATATTTGTGATATTGATGTACCCAGAGGTTCCCGGAGCTTCGCCGGTGGCTTGGAACATTGTGGCGGTGAGGGTACTTCCCTTGGTGATTTGGTGGAGTTTCTTGGCGCCGAAGTAATCGGCGAATACGTGGAGGGAAAGGACGTTTTTGAGAGTGTAAGTGGGTAAGTGTTTATCGAGGAGGACGTTCATAGCGGCATTGTCAATAGCGCAGACAGTGATGGTCTGTCGGCGGTTGATTTCAGCAGCTAAGTGTGTGACGGTTAAGTAATGGTTAAAGGTGGAGAATTGAGGGTGTTTTGCGAGGATTTTAGTGATGTTGTGGGCGTAGGTGGTGGTGGAGACAAATAGTAGAAGGAGGAGGGTGACGGAGAGTGGTGCCGCCGGCGAGACCTTCATTTTTGCCGGCGAAAGAAGAGATCTGTGCTTGAAGAGAAGAAGAGGGAAAAAGGAAATATACTAGCAGTGTTTCTTTAGAGGGGGTGTTTATATATACAACGGTATTGTTTGTTTTTCTTTTTCTTTTTTTTTTTAATTGGTATCTTAACGTTCAATTCAATATGAAAATCAACATTTGTCCATGAAATTTAATGAATTATTAAAGCTTTAACTTATATAAATTGACAAAAGGACTAAGGAGATCATATTTTAAGAAGGCACTTAGAAATATTCACGATTTGGATCGAAATCAATTCAAATTAATTAAATAAAAATAATTAAATAAATTAATTTTATTTAAATTTGATTTTAAATTTTTAACAACCAGTATATTTGGTTTGATTTGTTTAAAAAATCTAAGAAATAACCGAATTATTATACATATATAATTTTTATAATATATTAATTTTTATGAATAATTATAAATTTCATATATATTTTTTCGACAAAGTTTATTCATAATTTAGGGGGAGTGGGAGTAATGGAATCAACCTGGGGCCATCATCCAATTGTCGGCCAAGTGAAACTCAATTAGAAATGAAAAAGTATATTTTGGTAGATGGTATTCACTACAAATTAAACTCAATCCACTTGACTCGCTTAATCTATTAAAGTTTTGATGGATTATTATTTTAATTTATTTTAATTTAATTTATTTCAATTCATTTAAAAATTAGATTGATATTCAACTTGAATTGATTCGAGAGAAATCTTATCAAAATATTTTTAAAATATTTTTTAAAAAAATTTGATATGTTTCATATTGTCAAAATAAAGAAAACTATAATTTAATTAAGCATAAAAATATTGAAAAAGAACAAATAAAATAAGTAAAACTTAATAAAAGCTGAGGTGGGTTGGGTCTTGACCTGCTATATAACTCATTTCTCAACCCGTATTGATCCAACCTTTTTTGACTTAAGTAAATTTGGATTGGGTTGGGTCTTGACCCATTTGTTGTATTGACCCATTATAACCTGCTCAAAATTTGACCTAACCCGCCCAATTGTCACCCTTAGACTATTGACATGTATTTGTTTTGCTTACTGATCTATGGGGTGAAATAGGAGTGAAGATGAAATATGTTGAAGTGTTGGGAGACATAATTAATGTGGAACGTCATTTGTAAAATTTATTCTTTTCTATTTTAATAAAGAAAATCGATTTATTCACATTCTAAAAAACTTATTTTCCTAAATATTTAGATCACAAATTTAAGGAAAGTAGCACTCAATAAGCATTTTTAAGAAGTGTTTAGCACATGTTACTATTTGTCCATCCATATCTCCCACATTGGTGGAAGAAAGTTTTGTAAGGAATTTTCCCCTTATAAATTGAAGTGTAGTTTTAGAATTTAAAATACACTTCTCACTTGTCTTCTCATCTTCTAAAACATTTGTTGTTCTTTCTCTTTTTTAATATTTCACTTGTATTCTTTGGAGTGAAATGAAATTTGGCTCAGTTGTGTTTGAGAATGTAGGTAAAAATATTTTTTACCGAATCTCATAAATTCATTGTTCTTTTTTATTTATCCTCTTTTACTCTTTTTAGCGGCTTTTATTTTGGGATAGTAATTGTAAAATAATTACACTCTACCCAGTCCACTTACGCAATAATTGGTATCAGAGACAAGATTTTGTCTGAGTATGCTCTATGGTTGCAACATAGCCTGATTTTTCACATCATAAAAGATTTTTTCTTGGATCTGTATTGTCAAGATATTTTTTTCTTAGTATACTCTGTAATTACAGCATAGTCTTATCTTCCACATCAAGAAAAAATTATCTTGATCTGTGTAGCTAGCTATTAAATAATATCTATAATACAAAATGGGGGAGGAAAATAAAAAAATATCCAACTTAGACAAGCCACAGGAGTCCACCTCAAGTGTCAATAACACATCATTGGTATCTTCGCTTATGTCATGAATTCAGACAAATACGAAGTTTGCAGTTCAAATTTTTGATAGAACAGAACACTTTGGGATGTGAAAATGTGAGGGCAAAGATGTCCTTTTTCAACAAGAATTAGATCTTGCTCTAGAAGAAATGAAATCAGATAATATAGGAGATGAAGATTGGAGATATATCAACTGTGTTACTTGTGGTACCATTCGGTCCTTCCTTGGAAGAGAACAGAAGTACTCATTCACGAAGGAAACTTCTATTAGTAAATTGTGGAAGGCATTGGAAAATAAATTTTTGAAGAAAAATATTCAAAATAAACTTTACATAAAGAAAAGAATATTTCACTTCACTTATGTTCCTGGTAGCACAATGAATGATCATATCACCAGTTTCAACAAATTAGTTACAAATTTATAAAATATGAATGTAACATTTATTGATGATGATCTAGCGTTGATGTTGTTGGCATCCCTTCCTGATGAGTAAGAGCACCTTGAAACTACTCTACTTTATGGGAGGAATGAAGTGGATGAAATTTCTCTTAAAGAAGTTTGTTCAGCTTTGTATAGCTATGAACAAAGAAAGAAAGAGAAACAGAAGAACGGAGAAGGAGAAGCATTAGTAACAAGAGGTCGTTCTCAAAATCAAATGAGAACGAAGAAGGGGAGATCCAAGTCAAGATCATCCACACCCAACAAAGATGAATGTGCCTTTTGTCGAGAAAAAGAGCACTGAAAAAAAGATTGTCCAAAGTTAAAAAACAAGGTCAATGAAAAAGCTACTATGGATTCAAATGTAGCTGACTGTGATGACTCTAATTTCTCACTAGTTACAATGGAGTCATCCATATCATCTGATGTATGGTTAATGAACTCAGCATGTAGTTATCATATGTGTTCTAATCGAGACTGATTTATTGATCTACAAGAAGGAGAATGTAAAGTTATTCACACTGCAGACAATAGTCCTTACAACATATGGTGTTGGTTCAATCTGATTAAAGAATCATGATGGATTGAGCAGAACATTGATAGATATTTAGTATGCACCAGATTTGAAGAAAAATCTCATCTCTGTAGGAGCCCTAGACTCAAAGGAGTTCAAAATCACTGTAGACAATGGAATGATGAGAATATGCTCTGGCGCACTGGTGGTAATGAAGGTCATTCGATAAGGACAGTAATTTATACTGCTATCATGGTAGTACAATTATTGGGACAGCAGCAGTAACATCCAGTGTTGACAAAGAAGCAAATGAAACTAGTTTATGGCATATGCGCTTGCGACATGCAAGAGGAAAATCCTTAAAACCTTATCAAATCAAGGATTGTTGAAAGGTGTTAAATCTGAATACTTGAATTTATGTGAGCATTGTGTGAAAGCCTAGCTTGTATTTGGCCCTTACTAGACCCCTTTCTATGTAAAGCAACTCATAGAGCAACATCAGAATAACTTAAGCTAAGGACCAAGAGGTTAGATAATCAGAAGGATGTTATCTACTCAAAATCGTATTGACATTTCATCTTCAGAAATATACCACAACAGAATGGAGTGATAGAACGCATAAATCGAACTTTGCTGGAGAAGATTCGGTGTATGTTGTCCAACACTGGCTTGGGCAAAGAATTTTGGGCTCAGGCAATAACATATGTGTGCCACATCATAAATCATTTGCCATTTGCTGCAATTGGTGGGAAGACACCATTTGAAAAATGGTATGAAAAATCTACTGCGAATTACGATTTTTTACATGTATTTGACTTAATTGCATATTATCATGTGAAAGAGTCAAAATTGGATCCAAGAGCTAAGAAGGTTATCTTTATGAAAATTACTTCTGGAGTCAAAGTATATCGCCTATGATGTCCAGAGACAAGAAAAGATAATATTCAGCCGAGATGTTACTTTTGACGAATCTGCTATGATGAAAAAGGATGCAGATGAAGTCGAGATGTTACTTTTGACGAATTTGCTATGGTGAAAAAGGATGCAAATGAAGATACAAAAATAACTGATAGTGCTTCAAAGCAGGTGGAGTTTGAGGGAAAATTTATTTTCCTCCACAAAAAGCAGATGAAGAGACAAATGACAATTTGAAAGAAGAGCCAGTTGAGACGCAGGTTCTAACTCAGGAATCTGAACAACAATTTGAGTCAATAGGAATCCATAAACCCAAAAGAACTATAAAGAAGTTGATATGTCTCATAGAGACGATGGCATGTGCAATCTCAGTCATTATTGATGACATTTTGACCACTTATAAAAAAGCTATCCAAAGTGGTAAAGAAAAGTGAAAAGTCGTAATGAATGAGAAAATGAAGTCCCTTCTTCAGAACAATAAGTGGAAACTAGCAAAACCTCCCTAAAGGCAAGAAAACTATTGGGTGCAAATGGGTTTATGCAAAGAAAGAAGGATTTCCTAATCAAGAAGATGTTCGCTGCAAAGCAAGATTAGTGGTCAAAGGATATGCTCAAAAATATTTAGGTCGATCGCGCGTTCGAGGCACACGGGATGCCAGTATCATCACTTATCGCGACGTTCGTCGACGTGGACTCGCATTTAGGCCGGCCTCGCGGAACGCACCCTGAGCCCCCATAAGCCTAGGAGGTACACCCACGAACAATCAGAGTGTGAATAGATGAGTGGATCCATGGGTAAACAATCACATAAATTTGGGTCCTCGACCCTGTGCCGGCATGTGACACCCAATCCAAAATATACATACGAAAAGGTGGGACATATCCCCCGAGGGAGAAAGAATTCCCCTCGCATAACAAGTGTGTCTCAACTCAGAATATCAATCATGGGGCCTCGCCCCAAAAGTGTAGTCAATATGGGCCCAAGGCCAAAGTAATGGCAATTGCTTAGTCCTTTTAGAATCGACACCCCGATCTCGGACACTCGGACGTGATCACCGGAGACTAGCACCACTGGGAGTGTCACTCAGATCTAGACACTCGGACGTGATCACCGGAGACTTGGACAACATGATATGTCATCTAGGCCTCAGAGCATAACATCAAAAAAATCTCCCACTCTTTAATCGAATCCGAATTCAAATTCTCCAATCATATCATCTCTCCCAAGTCACAATAACCAACTCATTCCCAAGTTATATAAGGAACTCAGAGCAGCAGCTAACCTCAGTATAACAGTGCATAGACCTCAATAATCATAATAGAATTGAGCTCAGCAGGCAACCATGCTACATTCTAGCTTGCCTCGGGTACTAGAAATAAAAATGCAGTAATAACAGGGGTATCATAGGTGCCCCTGACCGATAGGCCCAACAGAATCATAGTATGCTCGTAATCAAGTCATGGTATAACATAGAATCAATGCACAGTCTTTTGATCCACATATCTTTGTAGCAATATGCAATACACACTCGTGTAAGTGCAAATCAAGTCGGTACGCATGTCTATCCCAGGCTCTAGCTTGTATTTGGCCCTTACTAGACCCCTTTCTATGTAAAGCAACTCATAGAGCAACATCAGAATAACTTAAGCTAAGGACCAAGAGGTTAGATAATCAGAAGGATGTTATCTACTCAAAATCGTATTACAATCCAACAGCTATCCAAGATATTTCCAAGGCAATTAGAAATAGATACTAGATTTAATGCACAAGGTAGCATGTCATCATAGGTCAAACTCAAAAACGTGTACATTCTTGTGGCCTCAGACCACACACACATGCACAAGCAAGAGTTAAGCTCAGTGTACATACCTATCATATGTTCACATCTCCAATCAAATCCTTTCAGGTCTTTTCGTAGTCATATAATCTAAGAACACAGGTAATATAGCAGCTACAGCCAACACAATCCTTAATACAGTAACTATCATTCCATAACAATATATATATATGACATACAAATTTCATCCAACCATATACATCGTATACTCTACAACACCATCCATAAACAATATATTTCCATACATTTCAACTCAAATATGCAAACCTTTTAGCCCAGAATCATATGTTTTAGGGCATCATTACGAATATTGAGGGGGAAATACTGTGTCTTCTCAAGTACAACACAATGCGTGAGAAAGCCTAAATTTCTTCAACTTCTAAGAATTTTTTAACATCGAACTTAATGATTATAATGAGGTATTTTCTCTAGTTGTGAAACACTCCTCCATTAGAGTTTTGTTGGCTTTAGTAGTGCAATTGAATTTAGAACTAGTTTAGATGGATGTGAAAACAACATTTTTACATGGTGATTTGGGAGAGGAAATCTACATGACTCATCAGAAGGATTCAAAGTTGCAGAGAAAGAAAATATGATGTGTAAACTTGAAAAATCTTTGTACGAATTGAAACAATCTCTAAGACAATGGTACAAAAGATTTGACAAATTTATGCTGTGGCAGAAATTCATGAGAAGCAAATACGATCAGTGTGTGTATTTGCGCAAGCTTAAAGATGGTTCTTTCATATATCTTCTCCTATATGTTGATGATATGTTAATAGCTTTCAAGAATTTGGGAGAAATTGAGAAGCTGAAAGCTCAACTAAGTAAAGAGTTCGAGATGAAGGATTTGGGAGATGCGAAGAAGATTCTTGGCATGGAGATAACAAGGGACAAACTTTCAAAGAAACTTTGTTTATAAAGGATTTGGGAGATGCAAAGAAGATTCTTGGCATGGAGATAACAAGGGACAGACTTTCAAAGAAACTTTATTTATATCAAAAAGAGTACTTGAAAAGGGTGCTAGATGGATTTGGTATGGATGAAAATACTAAACTAGTTAGCACTCCATTGACTCCCCCATTTTAAGCTTAGTGCTGATATGTCGTCAAAGATGAAGTCGAAAAAGAATATATGTCAAGAGTATCATATGCAAGTGTTGTTGGTAGCTTGATGTATACAATGGTTTGCACAAGACCTGATATTTCACATGATGTTGGGATTGTGAGTAATCCAGGAAAGGAACATTGGCAAACTGTGAAATGAATTTTGCAATATATTCGTAATACCGTGGATGTTGGGTTAGTTTTTGAGCAGGAAGAAAATTCGTGTGTAGTTAGATATTGTAACTCTGACTATGTTGGTGATCCAGACAAACGAAGGTCAACTACTGGTTATGTGTTTACTTTTGCAAAAGCACCAGTTAGTTGGAGGTCTACTTTACAGTCAATAGTTGTTTTGTCTACAACTGAGACAGAGTATATGACGATTACAGAGGCTGTGAAGGATGCAATTTGACTTCAAGGATTGCTTAAGGAACTTGATATCAGACAAAAAACTATTACAATATTTTGTGATAGTCAAAGCACTATTCAATAAGCAAAAAATCAAGTTTATCATGCAAAAACGAAGCACATTGATATTCGTTCTCACTTCATACGAGAGATCATAGAAGTAGGTGGAGTCACTGTGCAGAAAATCAAGACTATAGAGAATACTGCTGATATGCTAACAAAAGTGGTGATTGCGATCAAGTTTAGACATTGTTTGGACTTGATCAACATTGTTTAACATTGATATTCAAAAGCTGAAGACACAATTGAAATTTGTTTTGAGAGAATTGAAGATGTTGGATGGCCAAGGTGGAGATTTATTACTATTTGTCCATCCACATCTCCCACATTGGTGGAAGAAAGTTTTGTAAGAGATTTTCCCCCTATAAATTGAAGTGTAGTTTTAGTATTGAAAATACACCTCTCACTTGTCTTCTCATCTTCTAAGGCATTTGTTCTTTTCTTTCTCTCTTTTAGTATTTCACTTGTATTCTTTGAAGTGAAATAAAATTTGGGTCAGTTATGTCTGATGACATAGGTAAAAATATTTTTTATCAAACCTCGTAAATTCGTTGTTCTTTTTTTATTTATCCTCTTTTACTATTTTTAACGACTTTTATTCGGGGATAGTAATTGTGAAATACTCACACTCTATCCAGTTTGCTTCCGCAACAAAATACATTTTCAGGTTATTTAACTAATAACTACCATCACGATAAGGCTATAATTTTGTAATTATTTGTTACAAGTAATATTTATCTTCTTTTTTTTCTTATGGTATAAAACATGTTTGTCCTTTAAATGTACAAAAGTTACAATATTGGTAATTTTGAAAATTTATATCTAGTGCCGGAGGAAGTTCCTTTTTAGCTTTGATAAAACTTCACTTACAGTTACTAGTAATACGTAACACAAACAGAAAGAAACAAAAGCAAAGAGAAAAAGGTGAATGGATTGGCCATGACTACTTTAGTATTCTTTTTGCTCCTCTACACGCCAAGTCCAACCACTGTTTAAAAATCAACTTTCTAAATATTTAAAGTGTTCTCCTAATTATATTTGCATAATTTCTCCGTTCATTTTTTTACACTAATGACAAATCTAAAAATTCAAAAATATAGTGTATCATTACTTTATTTTTTAAAAAGGAGCAAAATGGTACTGGAATTGAATCCCCAATCTTCGTGCTAAAAAAGAGCCCTTGGACTAGTGAACTAACTTGTCACTTTGAGAATGAATTCCTTTAGCTAATATTTAATATATTCTTTAAGAATTATACAAGTAATATATTGAATTTAGTCAGACAAATATAATTTCTGATGACCCAAAAAATATACATAAATTCACCCCTGCACTAATGAATATGTAAAATCACGTATCATCATATAATTTAGTGCCCCTTTGCTCACAAATATTCTTGAGAAATTTTTTTTTAAAAAAAATTAGAAAGTAATATTTGACCATAAAATTTGACAAATATATTAAGCAACATCTCAAGTTTTTAAATACTAGAAAAAATTAGTAGTTGAAATGTTTTAAATATTTGAAAACTATCTAAAAAATTTATGTTTTATAAAAAAAAACACATCATTTATTTATTCCAACTAATATTTATCTACCTACTCAAAAAAAAGTTTGAATTATAATTTGAGTGACAAGATTGAGAAAAAAGAACAATTTGCTTTTAATGAATTATAATTTCACCTGAATTAGTGACAAGTTTGAGTATGCAATTAATGTAATCTTGTTCATATTGTAATTTTGTGGTTGTTGATTGTTATCAATTATACTTTTTAAGATAATTTTATAAAAGGAACATGCTCACATATATGTAATTTTAATAATGTTTAGAACTTATAGTATAAATCATATTTTTTTAAATAGTCAAATATTCTTAAAAAAAAATTGGGGACAAAAACATGGTGAAACTTCATCAAAATTTCACCCAAAAATAATTTGCCAAGAATATTTGAGAATTTGAGATCAAATGCTAACCTAAATACTAACATTTTAAACTTCGGATAAAGAAAGGTCAGATTTTTTAAGTAGAATTGTATAAATTTAATTCAAAATGAACAATACTGACCACCATGTTAATTAAGAATATTATAAAATTTTCTTTAATCTAACAATAATTAATATGAGAGTTAATGATTTAACAAATGAATATAAAGATAGCAGCCAGGGGATTTGGTTTATTATTATTACCCTGCTAAAAATAGCTTAGAGACGCATGCACACCAAAAGAAGACAGCTTTGGTGACCATTAATGCATGGTCGTGACTTATGTGAGTGGACCATTTATGCATGGGCATAACTAGGAGTGATAAATGAGCATATCGAGTTAAATATAAGTTGATCAAATATGAATTAAATAAAAATAGATAAAATATTTAATTGAATTCATATTTTAAATAAAAAATAATAAATTACCTAATAGATAATATGGATACCCATATTATAATAGGACTCATATTAAAAGTTTCAAAAGCAAATCCTTTTAGTCATTCCTCACTTCCTGCCCCTTCACCCCGAGCACACATGACCCCACCCCCAAGCACTCCCCCCTCCCCCGACCCAAAAAATTTAAATTTATTTTTTTTCAAAAATAATTCTAAAATTATTTTACCCCTACCCCCCTAAGCGCCCCCACCCTACCCCAAAAATATATAATTTTTTTTAAAAAAACTACAACCCCCCCGGATTAAAAAAAAATCTTAAATATTTTTTTATCCCCCTCTCCTCGGTTTTAGCCCCTCCCAATAAAAAGTTAATCTACTTTTTAGAAAATTCAAAAAATTTTGCTTACGCCCACCCAACCTAGTCCCTCTCAATAAGAAATTAATTTTTTTCTTTTTATGAATAAGTCTCTTTTACCCATATTACCCATTAAATTACTTATTTTTAAATATCCATCTTAAATGGGTTGGGTTCCCAACTTGTTTTAAAATGATAAATATGCAAAAAAAGTACCCAAATAACTTACCCATTTTATTATCACCCCTATGCATAACTTTTATAGTCAGGGTGGCTAATCGAACATTCTTTATCGAAAATTTATATTATGTATATAGAAAATCGTACAAAATGTATCGTTGAAAAATTATTTTTCATATATAAATTTTGAATACCTTGAATTAATAAAGCTTTTGACTTTGTCATTGCATGCACGTAGATCTTAACTCCAAAAAGAGACTTCCGGATTAATTAATGTGCTATCATAATTCTATATTGATAATTGAAAAGATTGTAAAAATGATTGTTAATAACTCATTAGTTGTATCCAGCTTTAATTGCATGTTATATAATATAAGTTAATTATCAACAGATGCAATGTCCTTATCATGTTCTGTATACAAATGATCATCAAGTCAATTTTGATTAATTTTCCAAGGACGTTTAGTCGTACCACACAGAACAAATACTAACAGACAAATAATGAGTTTTATTTTAAGGTTAGGTAAAAGGGAATTCTCATAGATTTCACAACCACGTAAAAGATATTCGTATGACAATAATTCAAGCTTTAGAAAAATTGGTAAAAGCACAAATTCAAAAAAAAAAAAAATCAACACAAGACGAGTACCAAACATCGAAGGAAAAAAAACATATTTATGACTTTGGGATAATAACTAAGTAGTGTTGTGAAGTAAAGTGATTTCTAACTTTTCAAAGTGTGTATATCACTTAATTTGACTTAGCCACGTGAGGGAAAAGTTCATAACACTTAGAGAATCACATTTACAGATCAAAATCCTTGATGCTTGTGCAGTAAATTAATTACATTTACATTATATTTCAAAATTTGGAACAAAAATTGTTAATAGTTAATTAAATTTGACTAAATATTACTATGTCTTTTAACGTTTAGAAGGCAAGGTAGTACTTTCTTCTAAAATAATCTTCCCTAACATAAAGTTTACTTATGCAAAAAGATATACATTACACATTGTAATTAATTTGGAAGGGGAAAGTTTGTTTTTTTCTTTTTTTTTTTTTTTAGTTTTTAAAATCTTAAAATTCAATGTAGTGTATCACGTATTTATCACAAAACTTCACGTGCACTAGAATTAACTTTACTTATTGTGTTTCCAAATGTGGCACTAGTTATTGCTAGTAAGCATATGTGGTTGCATTAATTCAACTGAACCAACCATTTTCGATATAAAGCATAAACATATATGAAAAATTACTATATTTCATAAATACTATGGAAGATTTTTAATTTTAAAAGTGTTATTTATTCTTGTTTCCTATTTTCATTTCAAAGCTCATTTTTTTAGAAAAAATATTGAAAACACCCCTAAAATTAATTGTGTATGTAATTCAATTCGTGAAAATATTTAATAAAATACATCCCTAAATTCTCTTCAAGTTTAGGGTATTTTAACATTTCTTTCGTCTTTTAATTAAGATCTTCATACTCCTACAAGAGTTCGATCGAGATCACTTTCTATGCCATGTAGCGAATCAGGATAAATTTGGATGTATTTAAGTTCAGTTAGTCAAGTAAAGGGGTGTTTTTAAGGTTGTTAGTAATTTGTGATTGCGCCAAATTTAGACGTATTCTCGATACTTCTTTCAAAATTAATTGAAGAGAAATAATTTGAATTAAACTCTGACCAACAAAACGAATACTTTTCTATATCTAATTTATTTTATGTTTGCGAGGGGGAGGGTTATATTATACTAATACGTAGAATGATGAGCAGGTAGGGAGGGGCCCTTTTTTGTCTTCCACCATGGTTTCCAGACTGTCCTCACAACTCACTGTCCATACACATCATCATCATCATCATCATAATAATAATAATAATAATAATAATAATAATAATAATAATAATAATAATAATAATAATAATAATAATAATAATANNATCATCATCATCATCATCATCATCATCATCATCATCATCATCATCATCATCATCATCATCATCATCATCATCATCATAATAATAATAATAATAATAATGAAAAAATAAAATAATAGTACAATTATTATTCTTCTCCGCTTCAATTTATATGACATTTTTTGATTTTAAAAAAAAATATTTTAATTATTGTTTCTACTAATAAACCATCCGAAGAAGTTGGGATTATATAAAATGAAAGAGAAAATAGTGGTGAGTGTCGGTAGAGAGAAAGGTAGGGACAGCCTTAATAAGCAGCAAAGAATATTATGTTAAACGAAAGGCAACAACTTCCATTTTAGCTTCTTCCAAATTTTGTCCTACTCAGTATATTCATACTCTTTTAAATTTATCAATTTATTTTACATAAATATTTAAACTATGACATATTTGAACTTTATGCCAAATATATTTGATATTTCTAGTTCATATTTGGGAAAAGTAATTTTATGTGTGTTCAGATTCTAAATCATAATTCAAATATTCAAATAAAATTTATGAATACATTTTACGATTTTAGAGGTTTTCGATGTATTCTTCCTTTTCTTCTTTTACTTTTCGTGAATTGCAATTTGCAATAGCTGGACCAACTTTAGATTATCAAGTTGTATACAAATTTACTTCTCCTCCTCTGTTAAGGTTAATATGGTAACTGTATATTCTTTTTCCTGTTTTCCTGAGGCTCTCGAATATTTTTTTTCTTCGTTGATTTCCAATCGCTAAACATTCTCCGTTGCTGTCTTCAACCAGAGAAGTGCGACATTCTCCGTTGCTATCTTCAACCAGAACCAGTGAACCAGTGAACCAGACGAAACACCGAAACCAGATTACCAGCGACGGGAACTGCAGAACCAGACGGTTGCACCAGTGAACCAGAAGACTATGAAGAAATATACTGAAAATCTCATGGTCTCACTCTTGTATAAATATACTCTTAATCGTACATAATAAACAAGAGTTTTTCCATACCCTAATTATGGCTCCTAGCATGCTATCAGAGCACGCCGCTCGAGGTACCCCTTGCGCGTGAAAATACCCCCGACGCCGGATTGCCCGATTTAATTTCGGGATCCAATTTAACCTTACCTTTGATCGTCGACTGCTGC
>DF362868.1:0-11864 GCA_000787875.1 Solanum virginianum
ACACTTAAGCTTATAGACATAAGTATACTTATATCATTATCTTCTTATTCCAAAATTTCTAAAATGAACACATAAATTCTGAATTTTCTAAATATTGCAACATTGGTCCAAACGTACCAAAGTATGGGTTCTAACAAATAACTGTTGTGGTTGTTTTGTTTGATTTTAGTTGTTACATTTTTGTTGGTGTTGTTTGATTTGTTAGACTCTTTGAGGATACACTTTCAGGTATGTGAGTGGTGTAGTTGTTTGGTTATTGTTGTTGTTGTATTTTTTGTGAAAAAAGAGCATATACTGTTCATGTAGAGAGATTCTTAAGCATTGATTTTTCCTGTGCTTATTGACAGTGATTGACCAAACTTATAGATAATCTCTATTTTGTAACAGGATTATCTACTTAAATGGCATGAACAAAATGAAGAAATCGTGGAGTCGACGATGCTTCTACTAGAGCTTCCAGAAAAAGGCTCGTTATATCAGAAGATAAATAAGAGGATGATCAGTCACAGCAACAGCTGGCACATCTTATTGAAGAACTCAGTGTTCAAGCTGGTGTTAGTGCCAACCTCACAGCTGTTGGACAGAGTTCCTCACCTGGTGCACCTAGTCCAGCAGCTGCTGTGCACAGTACCCCAGCTGTTGCACCCAATACGTCAGCTGTTGGATCAAGTTCAACAGTTGTTATATACAGTCCTTCAGATACTGGTACCACTCCCACAGCTACTGATGCCAATACCTCAGCTGCTAAACCAAGTCAGACAATTGGTGATAACAGTCCCTTAGATATTACAGGGACTCAAATAACTGGTGAGCAAAGTCCCTCAAATGCTACACCAAGGGACACAGCTGGTGAACAAAGTCCCTCAGATGTTGCACCAAGGGACACAGTTGGTGAAGAAGATCCATCAGCTACTGCAGAGACCACCTCCGCTGTTGTTGATATTCCCTTAGTTGTTGCAGACACTGCCATAGTTGTGACTTTTAGGTATGACGATTATGGCTTTGAGATGCCTGAATTTTTTAATCGGGGTGAGAGCGGTGATATAGGAATAAAATCTGAACTTGAGAAATTATTTTTTGATTTTAAAAAAGTAAAACCTGAACTTGAGAAATTATTTTTTGATTTTAAAAAAGTTTAGTGAAGGAAGACTTGGATACCTACTTTAAGTCTATGGTATTTGGGAAGTTATACCCAGATATAGGTGAAGAGAATACCCCCAGATTTCAAATGAAGTTGATGTATAAGTTTCTTCATCGTTGGATTAGTAGTGAGAATGTTTTTTGGATCAATTTTTATGGCATGTCTGTTTGTTTTGGCATAAGAGAGTTTGCTATTGTTACCGGGTTGAACTATCACGTACCACCTCCTCCTCCCTCCCAATCCAAAAAGATAAAGAAGACATACAAAAAAATATGTGAAGCAATGGAGAAGAAGCATTATAAGTCAAAAGAGATGCTTGACTTGTTGCAGCCAAGTAAAGTTAAGACGAGAGTCAAGAAGTCGTTGTGTCTGGTTTACTTTGTCTATGAGTTTCTTATGAGTAAAGATCCAGAGACTAATGCGATGGACTCTTGGTTCGAGCTAGCGGCCGACCCAAATGCATTTTGTGCCTATCCTTGCGGTCGGGATAGCTATGAACTCACTGTGCAATATCTGAGGAAGGCGGCAACATCGACCAAAAAGTCATCAAATCTATATGATTTTTCGTGGACTTTTATGATAAATTTTATTTGTTGTATTTTTGTTGTAATATTGTTTATATTTATTTATTATGTTAATTAATAATATTTCATGACATCGATTTATTTAGGCTTGGGCTTTTGAAGCCATTCCTCACATCCAGAAAATATTAAAAGCGTTCGATGAGGAAGTATCTTATCTGAGACTTCTTCGATGGTTGGCAATACCAAAAAATACTAAAGTTGAGGCATACGAACTCTTTAATCCACCAAAGGATGAGGTAAGTGTTGCAAAAGTTGTTATCTTCTCACTTTATCAGTTGTTGTCTGTTAACTTTAACAGTTGTTATAATTTTGAAATAGTTATTGTCTTCTTATATTTTAATATTTTTATTGTTAAGATAATTTTATTTAATTTGTAGATTATTTATCCGTGGTTAATCCTGACTGAAAGTGAGAAGGAGATGGGATTTTGGACAGGATTTTTGCCACTCGAGCAAAAAGAAGAAGATTCGAGGATTGTGAGGTTGGTGACAGATTTGGTTGGCGTAACGGCCATCAAAAGAGATTTGATTGTTGATGTTGGTGCTGGTGCTGGTGCTGGTACTGGTGATAGGGTGGGTGTTGATGTTAGGGTAGCGAATGTTGGGGTAGGTGGTGCTAAGACTGTTGTTGAGGTAGATGTTACAGAAACTACTGCTGGAGAAGAAGCAGTTATTGGTTATAGAGGAGGATTTTCTCCTCTTGGTGGTGGAGGTGATTTTTCCATTCACCGTTTATAGATTCGATTGCCTGGGTGCTGGGACTTCTAAGGCACTTTGTAGTACTTGTGGTTGTAAAACTTGCAATAAGAGGACGAATAGGATAATGAAATGATGGTGTCACATAATGAGAGAATGGATAAGATGATGGAAATGATGCTATCATTTCAGGAAACCTTGAACATTGTGCTATCCAAAAGAGGTGTCATCCCATCATCAAGGTTGGTGTCACCGTATACTCCTATTCGCCAGCAAAGGAGAAAAAAGCAAATTTCTAAAACACCCATGAGCGCAAGGAAAAGGGCAACAGATGCTAGGAAGGAGCAGCAGACAGCAGTGATTGGAGAGGAGTAGCAAGCAGCAGCTGTGATGGAGGAGTAGCAACCAGAAAGTGCTACAGAGAAGCAGAAACTAGCAGCAGGTGCTACGGAGGAGGAGGAGCAACCAGCAGCATCTACGAAGGAGCAGCACCCAATATGATGATGTTATTTATGTTATTTGTTGTTAGGTTGGATGATGTTTATTTAATGTTTGAATAATAGGTTTATTTCATGTTTGGATAATGGATATTTTTAATGTTTGGATGATGGGTATTATTTGATATTTGGATAGTAGGTATTTTATTATTTTCTAGACTTTTTGGGGATGTTGATGATGGATAGTTATTTTATGAACATATGCATTTTCTTATTTTTCTAGCTTTTTTGAAATGTTGACGGTGGATATTTTATGTTATACAAATATCTCCTTTTCTATAGAAATATCTCCTTTTATAGAAATATATATTGTGAAATGACTCAGCAAGTTACCTACCTGCTGGGATAGTCTTAACATTTGCTGTGAAAATGACTCTGAAAGTCAGCATCTTGCTGGGGCTATCCTCATACATGGTGTGAAATGACACAACAAGTGACCTACTTGCCAGGACAGTCTTAACATTTGCTGTGAAAATGACTCAGAAAGTCAGCATCTTACTGGGGCTATCATCATATATGTTGTGAAATGACACAGCAAGTGACCTACTTGCTGGGACAGTCTTAACATTTGCTGTGAAAATAACTCAGCAAGTAAGCATCTTGCTGGGGCTATCCTCATATATGTTGTGAAATGACTCAGCAAGTGATCTACCTGCTGGGACAGTCTTAACATTTGCTGTGAAAATGACTCAGCAAGTCAGCATTTTGCTGGGGCTATCCTCATATGTTGTGAAATGACACAGGAAGTGACCTACTTTCTGGGATATTCTTAACATTTGCTGTAAAAATGACTCAGCAAGTCAGCATCTTGTTGGGGCTATCCTCATATATATTGTGAAATGACACAACAAGTGACCTACTTGAGTCTTAACATTTGTTGTGAAAAGACTCAGCAAGTCAGTATCTTGATAGGTCAATCATACCATTTATTGTGAATTTACTCAGCAAGTCAGCTTATACTGAATAATTGCCTATGCAAATGTGATATCTAGTGATAAATTGAGTTGTATTAGTCCAATTTCATATTAAAAGTTAGATTGAGTAGTGATCTTATACATTAAGGTGGTAATTAGACAAGTAATACACAATCTATTGAGTAATTGCATATGTGAGTGATGTGATTAAGTAAATTGATTATTAGTTGGTTCTGTCCATATGTTTTATAATATATGAGGTGGGGTAGTCTAATGTCAGGTTAAATACTAGAATCAGTAATGATCTTATACATTCAGATAGTACTTACACAAGTAATAGGATCATAAATATAGATCACACTTATTTGAGTTAATTTTTTCATTAATTAGTCCATTTGATTATGGTTATGGATGAATATAGTAATTTTAGTTCAATTTAACTCTTGAAATAAGTTGATGGTAAAGATTTTGTTTGAATTTGTTATAGCAAGTTGGCTAGTTGTTGAACTAGTTATAGAAATTGCTATAAAATATCTCAGCAAGTTATTCAGTTGTTGAATATTTATTAGCAATTGCTGGAAATTGTTCAGCATTTGCTGTAATAATAGTAGCAACTGTTGTAAATAATGTAGCAATTGATATATAATTCGTAGCAATTGTTGAAATTTTCTATAGCAAGTTAAGCAATTGTTGTATAATTTGTAGCAATTGCTGAAATTTTCTATAGTAAGGAAGTTAGTTGCTATAGAAAGTTGACTATAAGTTGATTGTATCAATCATATCTAGTGATAAATTGAGTTGTGTTAGTCCAATTTCAGATTAAAAGCTAGATTCAATAGTGATCTTATACATTGAGGTGGTAATTAGACAAGTAATATTCAATCTACTGAGCAATTGCATATTTAAGTGATGGTGATTAAATAAATTGATTATTAGTTGGTTGTGTCCATATGTTTTATAATATATGAGGTGAAGTTAGTCCAATGTCGGGTTAAATGCTAGAATCAGTAATGATCTTATATATTGAGATAGTAATGATCTTATACATTGAGATAGTACTTATACAAGTAATAGGATCATAGTTGTAGATCACACTTATTTAAGTTGAGTTTTTCATTAAGTAGTCTATTTGATCTTGTTTATGGATGAATATAATAATTTTAGTCCAATTCAACACTAGAAATAAGTTGATGGTAAAGATTTTGTTTGAATTTGTTATAGCAAGTTGGCTAGTTGTTGAACTAGTTGTAGAAATTGCTTTAAAATATCTCAGTAAGTTATTCACTTGTTGAATTTTTTAAAGCAATTGGTGGAAAATTTGTAGCATTTGTTGTAAAGGTAGTAGCAATTGTTGTTAATGATGTAGCAATTGCGGTAGAATTCGTAACAATTGCTGGAAAACTCTGTAGCAAATACTATATACGATATAACTATTTCTATAAATTATGTAGCATTTTCTATGAGGTCAGTAGCAATTACTAAAATATCAGTAACGATTGTTGTAAATGAAGTAACAATTGTTGTAAAACTACTGATAGTTTAAAATGCAATTTCTTAATACCTGCAGCATTCGATGAAAAATGTATTCAAATAACAATAATACTGATAATATTAAATAACGACAAATGTTAATTTTTGCATAAAATTAATATGCAAAATGAAACATGTTCACAAATACCAAATAAAAGTGAGTGTTCTTATGAAATATCCCGCTCCGAGCATGTAATTCTCTTGTACCCAACCCTTTTGCATATGGAACATTTGTTCTTTTTACATGGAAATTATTGTCCGATACTTGGTTGCCTCTTCTTTACCGTTCTTCCCACCTTTCCCGACACAACATGTGGAGGAAGTATTTCTCTTTCTAAAATCTCCCTAGAAACTTCCCAAAATTCTTTGGACGGCATGGGTTTAATTTTCTCCATGTATGCAAAAATGTATGTCTCTACCTTATAATATTGAGAAGAATATTCATGAATACGTCTTTCATAATCTTCATCATATTGCCATAGGAGTGCCACCATCGCATACGGACAAGGTATTCTATCAAGATCAAATACTCTGTAAGTACAAGATTTGTAATGAAAATCAACCATTGCCACTGTATCATGATCGGAGACAACATATCTATAATTAGCAATTTGATGAACAAATAGCTTATTTCCTAAATTAATATTTTTTGCAATGACCTCCTTTATCGAAAAGACCAAGATGGTTGATGCATTGATGAACTCCATTCGTCTTTGGTGAAATTTTTCACCAAACTTCTTATTTATTTCATCAAATAGAGAAGGGATGAAAAATAATCTTTCAACAACAAAAATTACATTAATCGACTCAGCGATGTTTGATGTCATATAAACCTATAAATTTTGCAGCAGATATTATATAAATTAATAAATAATATTTTTAAAAATAAAAAATTCTGCAGTAGATATTAAAGATGTTGCAGGAGTTGCAGCGACAGAATCTACATCAATTTCAGCAATAGTTAAGCAGCAGATGCAGCAATTAATAATACATATCTATTTCCTGGAAAAAAATGTCCTGCTCCATCTGTGAAATTCAATTTATTCGAGATGTGTGGCAGCCCCTGGAACCATTTCTCTAATTTGATTGAAGTGGTTATTAAACTCACGTAGTATGCTTGTGCAGCCTTGTAAAAGTGATAGATGATTCTTGCATTGTGAAAATTGGTTTGAATATTTTCACCAAGGTGCCACATGCAACAATCATAATGAGCAAAAGGGTAGATAATTAAAATCATTTTTTATGCTTGGATGTCGATTCAAAATTATGCACAATTTCGGAGTATCATCTACAAAACTGCTCATTTGCTCAAAGAAATATCGAGAAGAGGCATCATGCTCGGAGTCAACAACACAAAATACAACAGGAAAAATATATTTCTCAGTATCCTGTTCAACAACAGACAATAAAACTCTACCATACTTTCCTTTTAAAAATATTCCATCGACGGCTATGACTTTTCTCATATGCCTAAAATCAAGAATCCAAGCTCCCATGGTAACAAAAAAATACTTAAACTTACCATCGAGTTCCAATGTCATTTTGGTCCTCGAATTTACAGTGCTACGCATATGACGATACGCTTCAATCACTGCATATCCATGCTCGTGTAGTCCCTTTATCAAAGATTTCGCAATTTCACTTTCCGTCCAAAGTTTTTAATAATTGACCTTGCATTCCAATTCACCACGAAGTGAGGTTCTCATATCTCTTGTGGATGGCCCTTTACCCTCGAGAAACTTATCTTTGAAGTACGCACCAATTACTTTGGTCGTAGCATGTGGATTGTGGCTCGTCAGATGCTGAGAACCACAAGTATGAAACTTTTCATACATTCTAATGTAAAATTTGTCACAACTTTTAAGACTCACAGTTCTCAGCCACCACTTGCATTCAAGATGTACACACTTGACGCAATATACAAGACGCAAATTTATCACTTTTTTTACTCTAAAGTATTTCTTCAAACAAGTCATTTTCAACACAATATTTAAATCTTGCTTATTCTTAAATGTCATAACATTATAAAAACATGTTTCATCTTTTTGAACATGATTCAATTCTGTTGATTGTGTATTTGTTGGTGTGTTGCTAGGAATTTCTGGAGTCGGCGTCTGCTCACCTCCATTTACTCTATCTGGAATGTCTGTATCCATCACATCACATTCATCATTCAACATTTCTTGATTTTGAGGTGAATTTTGATTCTCCACCGCCCTTTCAATCATGTATACCCGTAGAATGGGTCTTCCTTCATCTTCCAAATAAATTTGTTAACTCACTTGATTTTTTATTCTAAAGGAGTCACTCTCTGTTTTTCGCCACAAGAATGCATGTAAGTGATAGCAATATCTTTCGGCTCACAATTTAACTCACAGCTGGCAATAGTTTGATTCACAAAATTCTCATACGCGATATCTCGATTCATAATCATCGCTATTGTCTGTGATCATTTCTTTACCTTTTCAAAGTCAAATAAAACAATTGTTGGACTCAACCCATTCACCATGACAATCAACTCCTAATATTATTCCGTCTCCCATTGATGATGTTGAAGGTACCTAAATAAATAATAATTAAAAGCGCAAGATGAGAAAACTGTACAGAAATACAACAAGTGTTGTATTTAATTCAGCATCTACTTCATCAGTTGAAACATCAGATGCAACAAACACTACAGTACATTCAGCAGTAATTGAAAACTGCTACGGAAGTGGTGAACCAGTTGCTAAAAAAATATTTTGACTATTATTCTATATCGTTCGGCAACTGCTGAATCTATTTCAACATCTGTTGCAATGTCGCAAATAATAGCTCAGCAGTGATATACAGCAACAATGGTGAAAACAACAACAATAACACAAAACTCAAATAAACAACACCACATTCACTTTTATCAATCATAATAATGATTAAAAGGTACCTTTCAAGTAATTTCCAAAGCTATACGAACAAATGCCCCAAAAATTGATTTCTTTTTCCTCCCAAATTTGAAACTCCAATGTTGAAAAAATAGTGACAAAAAGGAGCAACCGTTGGGGATATTTCTCAAATTGAAAAATTAGCATTTTTTTTTATTTAGTGAGTTAAAGTGTACAAAGAAAAACTTGAAGACTTCTCAAATATCCTTAACTCTTAATTATAAACTTGTCATCTACACCCAATAATTAAAACTTGTGTGACTTTTTTTAAAATTTTAAAATCTTTTTATCACCCTTAATTCAATCACCAACTAACCATAACCTTCAATTATTTGTGCAATTTTTATCCATTTGCTTGTGAATAACCACAAATTTCTTGAATTATTAACTGTGCCACCCTGTAATTACTCGTTAATGTTAAAACCTTAACATCATTATTTCATAATTTAGAGTAAAATATACTTCTAAATTAGTCAAAATCTAACATATTTCCTACATAAATGGGCCAACAGCACACATCTAATTTATTTAAGATTAAATGTGCCAAGTCATGTGTGACAGACAAAATAAAATTCACTCATGATAGAGGAACAAAAAATGACATTATACCAATTTATTAAAGGAGTAATTTTAAATATGTACAATAAAATAATAAGTTTACAATAAAAAAAATTATATTTTATTTATATTAAAGTATAGGCAAAATGATAGAAAATTGAGCTTACTAAAACTCCTAGAAAATATACCTAACTATACAATATAGGCTATTTTTATATGAACTGTACGCTAAATACACATTATCGTAGACTCTGTACACAGACTATAGACGACCATAAATGGAATGGTCATTTTACTCGGTAATTGTAATGACAACTTCATTAAATTTATGAAAATTGTTCAAGTGCAGTAGAGATTAGTGTTTAACAATTCTCAAATTTTAAAAATGGAATACATCGCGCCATATAGTTTTCCATGTCAAAATGAAAAACTTATTGCTCATAGCTCATGGACAAGTACGGACAGGGAGAAGAGACGTGAAAAACTTTCGTCATCAAATTCTACTTCGTAATATCCGCAGAATACTTCCATCAGCAAAGGAGTGAAACACGCAGCTAAAAGCAATTATTTCTTCTTCCTTTTGTTACATAATTCCATTTTGGTAGTAACAGTTACAAAGTGGATGAAAGAAGCCATAGATTGCTCTAAACACCAAGTCATACAAAGCAATATTGGCTTAACAAAAGGCAAAAGGCCAATGGAGAAAACAGGGAAACAACAATCTCATTGGTTAAAGAAAAATTTGATCTGTAATCCCAGTGAAAGGGTTGCTTCAGTCCTCTGCAACCTGTCAAAGTAGAAATTTAAAAAGTTCAAGTAAACAGTAGTAACAAACAGCAATAACAGCCCCGCAGTCTCTAATTCAATTGCGGCAAGAATTCTCAGTAACCATGTTTCTCCATTTAAATTAATTTCAACCAATATTATACAAAATAAATAACATAGTAGTGACACAAAACCATAAAAAGATGAAGTAAAACATCAGTAGTGACACAATAGCATAACCTTATGGTACAGAAAATAAATCCGCCCTTCCACCCTCATGCCCCTTCAACAAGAAAAATGTGTACATTGGACCCAACAAGAAAATAGGGTGAGAGGTAGAATTGGTAATATATCAGGATGAGTCTAGTATGTACACGAACGGCAATCCACAAAATCAGAAGGCAGCCCAATAAGGCCCTAAATGTACATAGGGAACATTCATGACACCATTAAAAGTTCTGCCCACCGTTACTAATTCAGCCAATCCAAATGGGCTCTTAGTTGGGTAGCTAATACGAATCCTCATTATCCATTTTTGCCCATTTGGACCTGTTCCATTGCAATACAAAACATTTTTGAGTTCGCTAACACTAAAAGTTTCTCGTGTTTCCTACTGATATAAATATTTCTTAATACACTAAAAGGACTCCAGGCAAACACTAAATCTAATGTAAGCATACCAACACGACTATAATCGTAATCCAACTAGTAGGTACCACATATTTATGGCCTGTTTGGCCAAACTTTTGGGAGGCCAAAAGTGCTTATTTTTTTGAAAAAAAAAAAAAGTGAGGTGGTTGGTCAAGCTTCTGAGAGAAAACAAGTGCTTCTAGGGAGCAGCAGAAGCTGTTTTTTAAAAGCTAAAAAAATAGTTTTTCCCCAAAAGCACTTTTGAGAAAAATATGCTTACGAGCACTTTTTAAAAAATTCAGCCAAACATTCATTGTAGCTAAAAGAGTGTTAAATTTATTGGCCAAACACAAACTGCTTCTCACCAAAAGTGCTTTAAAACACACTTCTAAAAAAAAAAAAAAAAAAAAAAACTACTTCTGAATTAAGCTGATTTTAGAAGTTCGGCTAAACAGGTTTATTAGACCATTTTTACAATTTGTTCCTTCTTGAAGTTTGCCTTGATTCCAGGAGATTGTATATATTTTACAGAGTGTTTGGTATGGCGGAAAAACATTTTCCAAGAAAAATATCTTACTTTTTCATGTTTGGTTGGTCCAATTTTGTGAAAAACAAGTTCCTTAAAACTGAGAAAAATGACTTCTCTTGGAAAAAAAAAAAAGGGAAAACAAATTCCATAAGCGGCACTCCACTCCTCACCATCCTCCAATACAACATACATCCCATATCCACTCCCCATAAGCCCCACCTGCACCACTCCTAACCCTCACCCCCACCCTCTATAGTGTTCGCATACGCTATATATAAATGCTTTGAGGCAATATTTTAATCTTGCTTACCGCAAATCAGAAAGTAGGTAAGAAAATCACTTATTTTCTAAGAATAGTTTCGACAAAAACATTTTCCTTCCTACCAAACACATCCTTGATATAACTTTCTTTCACGTTATTCTAGATCTACCTCAGCTCTTTTTAGTAGCTTCAATCTATATTGCTCGGACTCTTCAAAAGAGTCAGCGAGTGCGTGTCGAATTCTCCAAAAGTAGTGTATTTTCAAAGAATATGACACGGATGCGGCATTGAAGTGAATAGTCCATGCAACTTAGCCTTCAATAGTCATGGTTTAACACCTATATATGGGTGTATTTGGAGGTCTACGTACAGTATTATCAAACTATCCCACACTCTTTTTTCAATTTATCCTCTATTGTGCTACTTGCATCTTCCGTCGAATGTAATTAGTAATTTCATCTCTTTGGTTACATAGGTTATCTACATTTCATCAATATACCTGTCAAAACAAATGAAAAAGAACTATGCGCAGCATGTTACTTAAAAAGGTAGTCAAATTTTAGCCATGCAGGGAAGGGATGTACACGTCGTTCCTGTTCCCTCAACCCCCAACCCGAAAACAACATTATTATATATTTCTGTTAAATATAAAAGGTATTGGCATCTGAAATTTCTTAGTAAAAGATACTCCCAGGGCCTAGCTTAAGTGGCAAAGGGAGGACGATTTATGGCTGAGGTCACAGGTTCAAGCCCCACACTATGCAAACCGAATCCTGATATTTTTAAAGCGGAGAAGGGTAGAGGGTAGGGAAACAACAATCTCATTGGTTAAAGAAAA
>DF362868.1:17196-27334 GCA_000787875.1 Solanum virginianum
AATTTCGTTATTAGTCGCCCTTTCTATTCCCTTCCCTTTCCTTTCTTTTTGTCATATCTAGTTTATTCTGCTTATAGGTTTTTGAGACGAGGGTTGCCAAGAAACAGCCTCTCCACTTCTATGAGGTAGTGGTAAGGTCAAAGTACATTGTACCTTCCCCAGACCCCACTTGTGGGATTCCACTAGGTATGTTGTTGTTGTTGTTGTTGTATCATTAGTTACAATCACTGCTAGCTTAGCATCTTCCAATAAATGTGAGAATTTCAATGTTACTACCCACAACCATTACCATCGGATGCCCCCACCACCAATTACGTACCACGAGCAGTCAGCACCCACAATCACCACCAACCACCATATATATTTATTTGTTAATATTTTTTATATATAGTATTAGATTAATTCATATTTTATTTGAAATTTTGGTATTTATTACTTTTCAAGAAGGGCAAAAATGTGTACTTTCAAATGTTGAGAAACAAATGTCTTAATTATTTAGTACTACTCGAATCTTAATACATAGTCAATTTCAGATGTCTAAACCTTAATACATGTCTTAATATTCATGTGTATTCAAATTCAGACATCTTAATCTAAATAAAAACAAATGAGGCCTAAAATTGGATTGAACTCTATATGGATTCTAAGCAAATAAACTTAATTCTGATCAAGTTCAGATAGACAATAAACTAGGTCTCATGAAGATTACTTACAAGTCACAATCTTGACCATCTTCCATATCCTAAAAGGCGTTGTCATTGCGCCATAACACTTTAACTGATGCTACCTCTTTATTTCTTTATAGATCCTTCATAAACAGTATTGATGAAGTACTCTCCTTTTTTTCCCAGAGAGTAATGATGATTCTCTTGTAAGAAGAATACTTTGGAAAATGAAAATCCAAGGTTTTAAAGCCAAACTAAATTAATATAAAAGATGTGAAGACTCAGACAAAAACATAAGAGCGCAGCTGAAAAACTGACTTACTTTAATCAGCTAATACACAAGGATACAAGTTGCAGCTCCACATCTAAAAAAATTCAAAACTTAAATATATTGCTTCCCTGAATAGTTAATAAATTAGAGATGCACCATGGAATCTTATCCTTCTACTATAGTACAACTCCTGGCTTCACAAAATGACACAACACCACACTGTTTTGATCAAGTAAGCTTTTTATTAAAAGAGATATAAGCATGGTTAAAAGTAACAGAAAGCTTATTGATAAAGAAACTTATTGACACAGCAACAGACTTCTCACCCAAGAAAAAGAACAAAGAGAAACAAACAGGAAAACCACAAAGCAGGAAAAGGCACAGCTTTTTTATCAAAAGAAAAGAACATAAATATACAAGCCATCATGTCCAATCGAATATTTCAACATAGACACATGTAGAAGAACAGCTTTGAATTAAGTATTCACTGATACAAATGAATTAACTGATTGCATTATCTGCCTAATAGATTTTGGAGGTCACTCGGAGAAACACAAGCAGAGACAGATCATATTATAGCAACACTACTCATATTACATATATCGAAAAACAATGAGAAAGTTTCAAGCACCACTAGAACCTACACCCAGACATTCAGCTACCAAAAACTTCAAGATAGGAAGGGGGAGATTGACTAGCAAGGCAACTGCAAGAGATACTACATCAAAAGTTAATGTCTTGCATGCCATAGGCTGCACTTGGTTCCCTTTCTCTCTGCAATCACAAACTCTGCATATAGCTAAGCATAAAAAAGAAATAATTCTTCAAATTCTCACAAACAATATGGAACCACACAGAATGAAGCTAATAAGAAACCAACCTGTAACTAATCCAGTGATATTTATTTTCACAACTATTGCCCATTGCCCTTCAACCATTGATAGATTTGTAAACAAATGGGCGTCACTTATCTCTCTCTCTCTCTCTGTGTGTGTGTGTGTGTGTGTGTGTGTGTGTGTGTGTGTCTCCCTCTCCCCTCTCTCTCATTTCCTATTTTCTTTCAATATAAGATTACACAACCACTGCAACACAAAAACAAACCTAAACAAAAGTACAAGTTAAATGTCCAAGATAGTCGAAAGTAATAGAGGAAACTAACCCATATAAGCATTTTCACACTCTCTGGTGAAATGACAGAAGATGCTTGCAAGCAAAAAGCTCTTAGTCCAGTTTCAATTTCACGGTAAAACCCACGAAACTAAAACATTTCCAATCAAAAAAACCTTTTCGGTATTTTCCCAATTTAATTCATCCAACACCAATTGCACAATAAAGCATCACACAAACAAACATAAGCAAAACAAAAACACATCTGAAACAGACCATAATGTTGAAAAAAAACTCACGGAAGAGGAGAAGACCAGCAAAGCCACCAATTAAGGAAAAGTAAGTGAAACGGCGAACACCCAAATCAAGACAAGCATCCCACTTCGCATTCAAGTTGTATTCCGATGGTACAATTGGTTTTTCTTGCTTGTTCTCTTCAGCCATTGCCACAAAATCTCTCTTTCTCTAGGGTTCCTTATTGTTTGATCTTGATGTTTTTTTGATTAATAGGCGAGGGTTTCGTTTTCTGTCTGTACCTTCTTTCTGGAAAAAAATGTACTACTCTTCCTATATTTTCCAACAGCCTTTTACCCAAATAGTCCTTTAAATTTGAGGATATCTCTATTTCGTCCTTATTCATTTCTACTTGTCCTTATTTCAAGAAAGAAAATATAATTATTATTTTTATGTTTTACCTTACCATTAATGTAAGGCCTGTAAGTTGGGAATGGAAACTAAGCCTTAGTAGGTGAATCTGGAAAGTTTTATAGGTATCCCACCATGGAAACCTTCACGACTCATGAAGAGGTCTCGTGGTGGCACCTCTAGGTGATTTTAGGGGCTACTTGGGAGGGTGTCCCACCACAAAACGCTTCACAGCTTGTGGTGTACACCGCGACTCGTGAAGCTGTCTCGTGGTATGCACCCCTCCCAAGCCACTTCCCCATTTTTCTAAGGCGTGGTGGGCCTTTCATGCAAGGTTTGTCCAGTTGAAGTTTTATAATTCGTATGGACATTTGGATATTTTGCCTAATTTCTAGTTCCATTTTATGATGGTTATTGGAACTAAATTATCCTTTTATTACTATCCTAACCTATCTAAGAGCTTTTGCTCATACTTCAAATATTTGGGTTATGAAAATGATGATGTTGACATAGATGGTGCGGGCACTACTGGAGCCATAGTACTCCCTTCATTTCCTCATGGTGTGAAGTTCACGATCACTAGCACCATGCTACAAATGTTGAACTTGAAGGGTCTATTTTGTTATGACCCAAGTCTAGGGCTTAGGTGCTACATAGTGAATGAAAATCCAGAGGAACCCCAGACAAGCTTCTTAAGCATACATGGCACATTCTTGGTTGCGAAAGCAAAATTAAAACAAATAACACATAAGGGTATTTACTTTCTGTTGAACCGGCATGTTGGGATGTATAATTAGTATTAGTAGCATGTAGTACTGAGGTCTATGGCATAAGTTGGTTTTTGTATGAAAAATGATACCCACAAGGAAATTTGGTTTGTTAGTTAGTCTTGATAGAAACCATGCATGTTTGATTGTTTGGCAGTGCTTGTTCTGATAGGTAAGGTTTAATTGTGATGAAAAGCATGATTTAAGAGTCTAGGTCAATAGTGTAATCAGTGTCAGGTGTGTGTGAGCTTTCTTTGCTAAATTCTTATATTGTGTTTCAATTCAGAACTTGCCCTGTTACTCTGACTTAGACTGTAGGTTAGTTGGTTAGGAAAGGATCTCAGTCCATTGTTCATATTAGTCTACTTAGACTAAATAACCAACCAAATGTGTAATTTATCCCTTGATCCCGATGTTTGAGGCTTGCATGTACCCTTTTCTTTGTAAAAACCTAAGTTACTTAGCCTTGTTAAATGTAAAATCTTGAAATTAGCCCTGGTCCTTCCTAGAATATTGTGCATCTTGACTAACACAAAAAGCTTAAGTTGAGAGTGGCTACCAAAAGCGGCCCTGGTTCATAGGTTGGATATTGTGCGTCGCTTTAGGACAAGTAACAATTTTAAGTTGAGGGTGTTGATGTATTGTCAAAATACAGCACTTTTGATGCTTGAAACTTGAAATTTTGTGTGTTCTCAAATCAATGTTAGTAGATTTGATATATTTTTATGTTTGTTTTGCAGGATTACATGGTTTGGCATGATTTTGGGCTAAGTGTACAGACGTTGAAAGTTTTGCTTTCTATGACACCCTTTACGAGCCGTAGAGTTGGTTTTGTAGCAAAATCCAGTGAAGGAGAGATTTTCTGAAGTTGAATTTATGAACACGCAGACGAGCCATAAAATCATATACGAGTCATAGATATGATTTCGTACCCTGAGAATTAGAAAGTGGGGAGCTGCCGAAAAGTCATTAGACAAAACCTTTCATGGGCCGTAAGTCTTTTTACAACCCGTACATAAGTCTCGAAGAAGTCAATCCCAGAATTGAAGATGAAGTCCACGAAGCCCTAACTACAGACCGTAGAAATTTATATGGCCTGTAGAGATGGTCGTAGAGTCTGTCAAACTCAGTTCTCCTATTTTGATTTGGTTTTGTATTTTAAATACTATAAATAGGGGGTTTAGGTTATTTTTCAATGTGCAACCTGAGAGAATCAGTAGAGAATATAAGAAACATTGTGAGACACTTAGAAAACATTATTTTGTGATCATAATCCATACTTGTGATTTTCATTGAAGAGCTTGGATTTCTTGTTCTTAATTTCATTTTTGTAAGTGTTTAACTATGCTATTCAATATCATGATTCTTGTATCTACAATGATAATGAGTAGCTAAATTCACAACTAGGGTTGTCGGAACCATGAAGAACTAACAAGGTAAAATTGGATAATTCGTAATTCTTAGAAAGTATGCATGCATGTATTAATTAGTTCTCTTCGTTTTGATTGTTTTTTAATAGTGGCCAATGTTAGAACTCACCTAGTGTTACTGATTGTATCAAGATAGTAATGAATAGAAAAAGAGATTAATTAACAGAATTCGATTGATGTTTCTCATCTAATCAACCAAACTGGATCAAGGGAGGTTGTCCCAAAACAATAGGTAAGGATTAGTAAAGTCACACTGCGAGGATGGATCAAATCACGTAGTGAAATCTACCTCTCGCCTTGATCAAAAGGTTTGGTAAACGTAACTTATTGTTCTACTACACACTAGAAAAGAATATGATTATCTGGTAATATCGAGTTAGGGAATCATGCGGAACACTATACCCTAGTTACTCTTTTTATTGGCTCCACACACTTGTCTTAGTTTAGGATTTTTTTTCTACAATAAATCGTCCCTTTCAGGAGATAAGTAGGTTAATCAACTTGAATTGCTTGAAATTATTCTATGTCTACCATATTCTCTGTAGGTTCGACTATAATCTTAGTTAGGTTATATATCTTGACAATGACAGCTTTAACTTTCAAAAAGGAGGGGTAGCTTGGGCGACATCAATCTCATACCAAGGAAAAAAGTTGCAAAACTTCAACAATCCTCGCAAAAACATCCCAAACTCTATAATCCCATAAAAACAACACAGTCACAAATCTAATCTACTAAAAGTCGCTAGAGAACTCACAAAATTATAAGTTTAAAGCATCAAAAGTGTTATATTTTTTATACACATCAGTGTGCACACCACGGAACCCCTCACGACCCCTGGTGCACACTATGGTCCGTCTAGGGTGCCGTCTAGTGCACTTCGTCAGTTTTTTACTCAATTTCGTTAAGCGCATTTTGGGTACTTTGGCTTAAGCCCTTGATCTTTCAAGACTTTTATGCTTATCCTAAGATCCCAAATCATTCCTTAATTTATTGTATTCACTTCACTCTCATTCCAACACTTAGTTTCTAGAATTCAAGTTCCTAAACATCATTCAAGCCTAAACTTTGAAGATTCAAGGTAAGGTATCAAGTGTGCCTTCAAGTTCAAGTCTATCACATCCTAATCTCTCTAATTCAAGCAAGGTATGTGTGTCATGATTTGCTAAGTATTATTTGCAAGTGAGTTTTGTGATTTAGTTTCTAATCGATGAAATTATGATATCGGTTGATTTCAATTGATGCTTTTAACATGATTTAAGTCTTATTATATTAATTTAAATAAATTTTATGAGATTTGAATTTGCATCTCCCTTTTAAGTATGAATTTATGCATGGATAATTTCAAGTATGATTCAATTGTTGATTTCCTCATGGATTATGAATGTTTTCATCTCATTATCATATTTTAAGTATGAATTTCAAGTACCCATGTTATTTTCTCATTTCTCATGACATGAGCATGTATAAGCAAAGCTATTTATGAGATTTATGATGTGGGTTATTACCCAATTATGATTATGATTTCAAGACAAGTATGTTTATGATATGAATGTGATCACATAATGTATATGTTTTAGCTACAAGCTTTCAAGAGTGTATTCACATCATCACATACAAGTATGAATGAGCTATTCTTATGCATGAATTCATAAATTGAAGTATGATTTGACTTTTGAGCCTAAGTATGCATGGTTATGAAGTATGATTTGGCTTCTAAGCCCAAGTATGCATGATTATGTTTGAAATGGCCTATGATCATATTACAAGCATGAATATGTATATGTATATGAATTCTCATGGGATGAAGGTCCTTACGTAAAACCTACCTTTCTCATAACTACGTGTCACCATAGGATCATGTTTTTCAAATATGGATGATTATGTATGTTTAACCCACTCTGTGAAATGGGTGTTGTTCCCGTTAGGTGAAGTAAAGTGTACCTTTGGCAAGTAAGCTACTATTTCTCTAGTGTAGAGGCAACATCGGAATTTCATGTAATAACTCACATGGTCTTATATATCAGTTGAGGTCACATCCCCGCAATGTTTATGTATTATGACATTAATGCATATGGTGTTAAGGCATCTTGATATGGTATTCTTTCCTATGTACTCCTTTCTATATCTACGTGTATGCCCTTGTCATTTAATATTAAAATGTAGGTTATCATGTTCATATACATGGATGCTCGCATATTTAATACATTCAAACGTACTAACACATATTTTTGCCTACATGATCTAACTATGTGGGGATCGAAGACTTTTCCCATCCTCTTCTTCATGTCTAGACTCGATTATGGATGTTTACTTGTAGTGAGTCCTTTATTCCAAGGACAATACCCACCTTTGATCTACCTATACTATGTTATGACTATTTATGATGATTTATATTGACGGTTTTAAGCCGGAACATGTCTTAGCCCCCGTTATATTATGATTAGAGACATTGTTAGACACTATGTTATGTATGAATGATGCTACACTGTGTATCTATGGAGGTTATTCCCCAAGTCCTTACCCTATGCTTTGTTATGTGTGATGTATGGCAAAATGATGAAAGTCTTACGTCCCTACTTCCCCATATATAGAGTGCGTCCCATGCTTCTTTCCTTAGACTTACTTGTTGAAGTTGTATGATGGAAATCCCATGCCCCTATCCCTATGGATTGCGTCCTACTTTTCCTACCTCTTAGTTTTTATTGTTAATGTTTATTCCCCGTTTTCTAACCAATAATGTGCTTAAGTATGCTATGATGCTTGTTTGCAGACTTTCGGGTTCCCATTTGTCATGTTATACCTAGGCCTTAGGCTTGGATCGTGATAAAAGTATGGTTGAACGTTATCAAAAATGATGTTGTTGCCGGGGAATGTAGATTTGAGAGAGTTTTATTAGTTACTACTTCAGTTAGTAATTCTATTTCCTCATTTTACTTTCGTGTATTGTCTATGTAGGGGATTAGCCTTGTAAGCCAAACACCCGAAGCAAGGGTGAATCACCCATTCCTTATGATCTTGGGCTGTAAAAGTTCATTCAAAAGATGAACGTGCAAAAGCGTGAGACGTAAAGGCTGAGAGAGTTGGCTGAGAATCAAGTGAGAGAAAGCTAGCAACAGGGAGGAACTGGATGATAAGAATGAAGGCTTTCCTCCTCCCCAACGTCAACAAACATTTTAATTATATTTTATCAAGGAAAAAGGGTTAAAAATACTCCTGAACTATTTGAAATGGAGCAAAATATATCTCTCCATTATATTTTGGTTCAAAAATACCCATCCGTTATATTTTTAGCTCAAAAATACCTCTCCGCTAAATTTCTGGCACAAAAATACTCCTCTTCCTAACAGAAATGAAAAAGGGCAAAAAATACCCCTTAACTATTAGAAATAGCGTAAGAATACCCTTCGTTAGTTTTCGATTAAAAAATACCCCTCTTGTTAAACTTTTAAAGTTATTATTTATAATATCCTTCCTCCATAAAATTTAAAGTTCTTATTTATAATATCCTTCCTCCATAAAAAAATTCAACCCCAACCCATCTTCAAATCATTTTTGTTTTAGATTTTGAGTAGTCCAAATTCTTATTATATGATTAAAAAATAATTTTTATTTATAGTTGTAACTTAATTATCTCTTGAAAATGATAACTTATATTAATTATGTTACATTGCTTAAATGAGCACAACAATTTTTATACAAACTTCACAGGTTCGGAAAATTGAAGAATTGAATCCTATTGAACTTAAGAAACTGATTAAGAAGGAGGCAACAATTATAATGAGGATAAATCAATGTTTTCATTCAAAGATCAGCTTCTTAAGACGTTTGCAAGTGAAATACAATCCCTTTTGACATGAAAAGCTAGTCTTGGACCTAATATTTGAGGAGGAAACCTCTTGAGTCCCTAAATAGCGCTTCACGCGGCATTTTTTGTCCATATAACATGCATGGTGTCATTTCATTATGTATATATATATTTTTTTTTTTGGAAAATTTTAAGGGAGGGATATTTTTTAACAAAAATCTAACCAAGGGGTACTTTTGCTCTATTTCTGATAGTTCGGGAGTATTTTTAATCCTTTTTTATTTCCGTTAGAGATGGGTATTTTCAGCCAAAACTTTAATTGAGGGGTATTTTGAGGCAAAACATAATGAATGGGTATTTCTTCTCCATTTCAAATAGTTCAGGGTATTTTGACATTTTTCCCTTTTATCAATAACCAATATTTCGTACCCGCGCATTATACGATCAATATAAAAAAACTAATTATCATATTAATTTCGTTATTCTATATGTTAAATATTTAAAATTATCATAGTTAAGTCTTCAAACTCAAATAATCACCTGTTTATGTGTTTGATTGAAATATTTTCTCATCAAAGTTATAACTTAAAAACATTCAACTTATGTTTGAGGGAAAAAACACTACTATATATTTTTTATTATTATTTATTTAAAATTATTAAGAACAACTTAATTGAATTTGTTTAAGAGTATTACTTTTTTGAAATGGCTGAATAAAAGAGGTCATGTAGACAATTTAGGGTGTTATCCACATAACATATTTTATAAAATTCATATGTATAAAAACAACTAGAGCCGTCGATATGGGCTAGGCCCGTTGGACCGGCCTGACCTAACCCATGATTTAGCAGGGTTGAGTTACTATTTTTGGAGCCAATTTAAAAAATGGGCTTTTTAGCCTGGCCTAAATAAGCCTGATGATTTGTGGGGCTTTTGCAATATCGGTTGAACTGGCCCGTGGGCCGAATAAAAAACAATTAAAAATCAAAATAAAAAGAGTATTAAAAATAATAAGAGTCCAAAGTCAAAGTTCATTTAAGATTTTTTAAATATTAAAACTTAGATAAAAATTAAGTTTTTATAATATGTACTCCCTCTGTTCATCTTTACTTGTCTCTTATTGATTTAGCACAGGAGGGAGTAATGGTAACACTAATATTATGTAATATTATCCTGTTGCTATTTATGTTAATATGTTTAAATTATAATTTAATTTAAAAATTTATTAAAAAGTATAAGAATAAAAAAGTGGAGGCCCAACAAGGCCCGCAACCCATGTACAAATGGGTTGGGCTAGCTATTTTCTAGCCCATAAAAAAAGGGGTATAATTTAATTTAAATTTTTATTAAAAATATAAGAATAAAAATGTGGGGGGCCGACAAGGCCTGCAGCCCATGTACAAATGGGTTGGGCTAGCTATTTTCTAGCCCATAAAAAAAGGGTCAG
>DF362867.1:36074-50761 GCA_000787875.1 Solanum virginianum
CCAATCAAATTATGTCACATAAATGGGACAGTTTTGAGTAGCTTTTACACAACTCTATGATTGTATGTCTCAAAGCTGTGTTGAATATCAATATCTCGGATTTTTATATACTGCTGTATATCATATCTGCAATTGATTGCACTGCCTGTTTTGTTAATCAAAAAGTAGTATATGCCTGCTGTTAACCATATCATGGGTAAATGCTTTAACATGCAGTTGGTGGGCACTTGTGGAAAAATCATGGGATATTTCACAAAATTACCCCCAAACCCTGCCATTCTACTCAAATTTTGATCAGGTATGGCCGGAGCTTGTTTGTTTTTTATAACCTTGTTTTCTGTCTCCTTCTTTTGACAAAATAAAATGCAGATTTATTATTTGTATCTTCTTCCTATTGTTGCGTCCAAATGCACACACAAATGTACGCAGTCAAATAAGTTATATAGTGACTCTTAAGAGCTGGATTATTGAACCCAAAGGACCTGTGATTAGCAAAATATCCAATTTTACTTTTAACTATGATTAATTGCAAGTGTGTAAAGAGAGTTTGATTGGTGTATTCTACTAACAATTGCAATAACTGAACTACTTAAAATAACTAACAATGATTCAATTTCACTTGGGATTTTATCAGTGACTTGGGAAATTCTAGGGCTATGGCTTTCACAAGAATTCATTCATAGTACTCTCCACTTTAGAATCCGAATGATTATCAAGTTACTAATTTATAAGGTTAATAATATGTTTATGGTCTCCCGAGCAAATCACCTACCACAATTGACAATCTAACTACATTGTTGTGCAGGATAGATTGAACCAGTTATGGAGCATTAAGCTTTCATCTTTTTTGTAGCCAAGCATGGTAACTTGAAATATCCCTATCCTAGATATAAATCAATATAAGATCTAGACAAAGAAAGATCACGCTCCTTGCATTCCATGTTCTATCCCTCTATTCCTCTTCCGAGTTCAAGAAAAGACAATATTTGTATGTTAATGGTGATCAAGCATTAAAATAGTATAATCAAGTATACAAGAATAACTTTATCAATCTTCTTCTAGAGATTTGATACTATACATTCATTCGTAGCTGCAATACTAGAAATAGGGGATTTAGCCACTCATAATTCGATTCTCAAAGTTTGAATCTTCAATACTCATTCAAGAAATTAAAAGTTGAAAAAGAGTAGGAAGGAACCCTAAAAATTTAGTGGTAGTTTGCCAAAGACGTCCTCCTCCAAGTATTAGAAAAAGAATTCCTAAAATAACCAAACAAGTCTATTTATAGGCTGGAAAAAAAATCATGAAAATATTTCCTTGCTGGTCCGTGATTCGGAGTGGATGCGGAATGGATACGAACTTCACTGGTTGGTTTACTTTGAAAGCTGAAATTAACTTCCCAGCTTCGCGACACAGAGAGGAAGTGAACCTGGGTTCCTTTTTCTCCAATCTCCCTCTTTTTCTTTCCTTGTGACATGTCCACTCATCTTCAAATATCAACTTCACCTTCATCTCGTTTCTTCTCCATTCAAGTGTCTTTTCCACGCGATTTCCATCCTACAAACTCCTGATCACATTGGTTAGAAAAATAACATAAACATGACCAAACAAAGGCAAATATGAAAGATTTTGTTCTCGAATTTAGCTTAAATATAGGTTTCACTTGGCTTTTAAGCATATAAATATGCCCAATCACCTTTCAATTCCAAGGTGGGTTGGCTTTGTATGATCTTTATCTGAAGTACTAGTTATGTTTGGACTTTTTGTTGAATAGTTCACTTAGAGGAGTACAATCACTATGCTTGGCAACTTCTATAATTTTATTAGAAACATGTTTGACCTGAATTTTAAGAAGCGAATAATGATGGTTCAAGAGTGAAAAAGAGTCTAGGTCATTACTGTGGTACCTGCACAGCAGAGAGGAGAGAATTAAGTATGTCATTGTATTTTAATTAATTCGATTAGCAGCACAGATGAAATCATGTTCAAATTGTCCACTGTGAAACTTCAAGCTGAAGACGCCTTGAAATGCATAAGCAGAAAGGTGTACTTAATTACAATGGGTATCTGATAAAATTGTCTAGTATTGAAAGTTAAAAGGTAGATACAAGCAATTCCCAAAGCCCAAAAGGGTTCCCAACTTGGTCCGAAGGTGCTTCTATGGCTGTTTATGAATAACAGTGGGGAGGCTGAGGCAATTCAAATGATTTTTGATTCAAAAAGTCTATGAGGTGGCAATACCCGATTGCCCGCTAAAATCCATGTTGTCATCATCAGGGTCATGGTTACCAGTTCACTGTTGATGGAAAGCAAATATCACAGACTCCTTGGAACAACCTTTCTTCCCAAAACTTTCAGGTGTCTTCTGGTATCCAGATTCTTTTTTTTTCCGAGCTTATTTGTTATTAAATGCAGTATATAGCATTTATCAGGAGTTCCAATTTCAAGAAATTTTCTGTTTAATGTAATTGTCCTCTAAGATCTAGAACAAAGCATTGAACTTCAAATTTTACATGTTACAATCATTATAGACAAATTCATTAATTTATCTGGTGTGCAGAGCCTGCAGCTAATATTTATGTTCATATTTTCTCATTTACTTTCTAGTTTTGCATAATGTCACTGTTATCGTCAAAAGACGTTTCTGTAACCTTCTCTCTTCTTACTTGGACATCAAAGTCTACCATAGTAAGTGGCGTCTCCGAGATGTTCGCTTTGAGTACTTCTGCTAGGCTAGAAAGTATTAGGCGCAATATAATGGAGATACAGACTATGTTTCATTAATTTCTGAAAGCCTTTTACGGAGACATGTTATTCATGTCTTCCACATGTCATTAGTGTCAGTGAAATTCAGTTTCACTGGGATGTCTTGAACTATATGATTTGCTTTCTTCAGTTTTATTTTTGAAAGATTATAAGTTTGAATCGAGTGCAAGTGACCAGAACTGACAACACAGCTGATATTCCCTAATTGAATTTGCCTTCACCTCGCAAACTATCATCCTTGAGTTTTGTTTGCGAAAATTCTTCTTTAACCACAACATGAAGTAAAATAATTGAATATCTTATAAGGATTGCCACTTGCAATCTACGCAACTCGATATGTTTATGAGTGCACTGATGTGATTTTAGCTTTTTAGATTCTATACCATGTCATGACTAAGATAATCCATTCCCTTTTACAAACTTCTCACCCTTGCTAATATATACACATTCATCTCAGCCTTTCTTGGATTTTTCTGGAGAGTCTACTGGAGGGCATCTAAAAGTTGTTGTTGAGTAAGTTTCTGTGCTTATTACATTTAATTTTCGATCTGCCTGACTTTGGTTGTTTTATGTCGGTGGTAATCCCTTGTTTCAGTCTGATGATCTATAACATATAAAGTCTTATTTGAAGCATTTGACTCTTGAATTCTGGAGAAAAATGGTCTAATGTGTAAATCTTTCTACATGAGCGATCATAGATGTATAGAAATGCAAAAAGTTAGACACTTGCACATGTAAATTGTTGTGCCTCTTTGTTCTCCTTCGCTGCAATGCTGTTCTAGATTAGAAATCTGTCATTGGTGCACCTAAAACTGTGAAGGCGAGTCTTGGAGTAATTGTTAAAGTTGCTGCCATGTGACTAGGAGGTCACAGGTTCAAGCCTTGGAAACAACTTCTGTCAGAAATGCAAGATAAAGCTGTAACAATAGATCCTTGTGGCTGGGCTCTTCCCCGGAACCTGCGTATAGCTGGAGCTTTAGTGCACTGACTTGCCCTTTTGGTGCACCTAAAACTGTCTCTGTGTGTGACCTTTTTGTGATAGCAGCTTCATTTGAGATAACCAAACGCGTCCTTTGTTTTTCTAGTTTATCAGTGAAGCATCTTAGAACATTTAGAGTATTTAGCCTGCAACTCAACTGAAAGCTGTCTGGTTTTGCTATCCTGCTACATAAATTTATTAGTAGGTTAGCAGTTTACCCACTTTTTAGTTCTCCTTTATGTCCCCAGATTCTCATTAACAGTAGGCGGAGTTTTGCCTTTCAACAAAATTATTTGCCCCATCTCCAGCTACCTTCCCATTTCCAGTCACCTTCTGTTGGGACATGGTGTTATTATCTTCTTAGCAAACCCAGGAAAATCACCTTTCTCCCTTTCTTTTTCCTTTCAGAAAGCTTTTAGTACCTGCGATTCTCCAATCTCCTTTTAGTAATTCCCTCACTGGAAAATCATCTGTTATTTCTCTTTTCTTTTGGTTTCATGGAAGAGCATAAGCAAACAGGACCTTCACATTGTCATCTAGAGGGAATCAGAGCAACTTTCATGTTTGCAGGTTGAAGGACATATAAACAGCATTTTTATCCTTTTCTTTGTTTAAAATATTTTTTGCTTTTCCTTACTGGTCATGATTAATCATTAGGACGAATACATCTAGAATTGACTCCTCATAACAATTTAATCCCACCTAGCACCCCATCCATCTCATAGCTCTTATATCTACCATGGTTCTCTCTCTCTTTCTCTCCTACACACATGCGCACACGTGCTCATGCTCACTCACACGCGTCCCCCCGCACGCATACACACACATATTGGCCTTGCTAACCTACCACATGACTGTAGGAGGTTAGCATTGTAACCATTTTCCCTTTTCCAGTCCTTTTAAACACATTCCCATCTTTTAACAACAGGGAATTTCTGGATTTTTCAACAAAAAAAGTCTAAACACCTTAAAATTCTCTTCTTAATAAGCCACCCTAGTTATCTTTTCCTCTTCACCGTAGCCCTTCTCTGTTTCTTTCTCTGGATACGGGTGTATTTCTTTCCCCATCAAATCCTCCTCATTTCTTTCCTCCAGGTGACTTCGCTCCTTCCTCTTTATCTCTTGTCCTCCTCCTTTTTCATGTGTTAAGAATAATATAAAAGACAGAAGCATTGTTTTGATTTTTGGATCTGTTTGGTTGCAGTGATCGGAAACCATCAAATTATTAAAATGGATGCATTTAAATCCAACTTGCATGCTAGACATATGAAGGTTCATCTTACAATTTAGAAACTAATATTAATCACGTTACTGTTGCATTTGTAATCCAGCATATGTCAATTACTGCTGATTATCCGATTAAAAAAATTGGGATAAAGCTCTGTGGCCCCGTTGGGAGATAAAGCTGAGATTGTTCTTATCCCAGTCTTGTGCTGGGTGAGAATGAAAGGAAGGATTTTGGTGAAAGACAAAAAGGTCCTGGCATTTAATACTTTAATGTGTTGGCAGAAAATAATAAGGGCATTTTGGAGAATAGAAAAATGGTTGGGACATTGCTAACTACTACCTTCATGTAGTAGGTTACAAAACGCTGTATATATTTATATACAAACAAATATCCTGCTCTACCATTAGCTTCCATTTTCACCCACCTTGTAACTACGAGATAGCTCATGTTCCACCAAATCCATGCCTATGGTAGATCATTGGAAACACATCAAATATATCAGGTTTTCCAGTTGTCAATCACAAACAATATTTAAACAGTTAAACTAAAATCGAAACAGCCTCAATCACTCACCAGAACCTTAACCTCCAGAATTGAAAAACAAAGCCAAGGCTTGCTGCAGATTAGCACCCAAGCGAATAGCACCAAAAGACAAAATCGGAGCTGCTCAGTAACCAGCAAAAGAAGCCTTAGTTGCCAATAGACGACTCACTGGAAATAACCAATCAACATATGGGAACAATGTGGAACGAATTGGTAGCTGTGAAACTAGCTCTGCCTTGATGACTGCTTTACTTTTAGCTTTTTCCTGGACCATAGAAGGAGTTGATCCTAGTTGAGGTAAATGGATTTAGGAATTCATACCCGGTGAGAAGGTATGTGATTTAGCTGGAATGAAATGAGAAGGCTGAAAAGGAAGCTTGACCTATAGGGAAGGGTAATAGACTATTACCATCCTGTTCACCTGACAAACCGAACATCGTTACGTACTGAATTCTGTGAAGCACCATATCTAGATCAAGATCTCCATTACGTCGTTCCAACAACGCAAATTAAGACGCAGATTGGAGACAGGTTGAACCAAAGTTTGGACAAGACAATGCAACTGGACTGAATTCTCAAAGAACACAGGTAAAATAGACAACAGCGTGAAAATTTGTAAAACTAATGTTAAAAAATTTCCTTAAAGTAATGAATTGGGAAGGGTAATTAGGGGTGTAGATAATGGAAAGAGAAGTGGGTAGAATGCTGACCTACTATGTTCATTTGGTGGGTAGATTGCTGACCTACTAGGTACTATGTTCATTTGGTATGATAGCTAAATATCTCCCTCCTCCCCCTCTCTCTCTTTTATATATATATATGAGAAAGGTTCATTTATGCTATTTATTAAAGTTTGATCCATTATGTTATTGTTGCTTGAGAAAAGACTCATCTATGCCTTTTTTTTGAACTCCAATTTTGCAAAACCATCCAAACGATTTTTAATACTTTTCATTTGGAATTCTGGATCAAATGTCCTCTTTTTGCTCCTTCCTCAAGAACACTAAGAACTCATGAAGAACTTCAATTTTTAACACTAAGAACTTTAATTTTTTAATATCTTCACGAAAATCACCTCAAATTTCAATAGTAGCTTCTCTCCGAGCTAGATACCAAAATCCAATAGTTCATATTCAATAAAAGAAACCAAAAAGATTCAAACTTTAGTTACAATTTTTTATAGTAGGCAAAATTTAACAGGATTTTTTTGAGAAATACCCGAATTAAAGAGGGTTTATGAAAGCCAATACTAGATAAAGCACGAGATAATGATTCTTGACACAGCCAAAGAGGTCCAAGAAACACTTTCTTCTGCAAAAAATGTCTCATTTGTATTTGTTTCAGCAACTTTGGCAGTTGAAACAATAGACTCAAATGCTCTAATTCGACAACATTGTGGTTGGTAAGCAACAGAAGGTTGGAACAAGAAAAGGTTTGGTGGAGATGACAACCTCCATAGTATACGAATGGAAATTGAATGCTGTAAAATCATCAGCTTTATCCCCTTTATGCTAAAATAAAGAATTGGTGTTTCAGTAGGTGATTTCGTGAAGAATTGACGAAGTTGAAAATTTGGAATCTTGATGTTCTTGGGTGTTGTTGAAGAAGGAACAAAAAGAGTACATTTGATCCAAAATTCCAATTGAAAAGTGTAAAAGTTGTTTGTGTGGTTTTACAAAATCAGAGTTAAAAATAATGGCATAGATGAGCCTTTTCTCAAACGCCAATGGCATAAATGAGCTGAACTTTAACGGATGACATAAATGAGTCTTTTCTGCGTGAGTGTGTGTATATGTATTGCATGTGTACATATTGGGCTTTTATGTGCATGCTTTTGTTCAGAATTGTTTCCAGTCGGTGTATGTTTATGTTCAATGTTTTGATTTCGGTGCTTGTCATCTGCATTGGATTTGACCTATACTTGGATGTGGCAGTATCGAGGAGCCATCTTATAATGGAGGAGGGAACCTTACATTCAAAGGAACACTTGATGATGATTTTCAATTCTCAGCAAGGTTGTTTGAAGGGAAGCTTCAGTTAGATGATTCACCTGTTAATTTTACATATTCTGTAAGCCATTTTTTTCTTTGGGTTAATAGTTGTTGAACTTCTTAATTGTTACTAATCACTTGGAAGAACATTCTGATAATTTTCACCGACCAGAGAAATCCTTTTAGAAAGAGTTTACTTCTCTTGTGGAGGGGAATTATATTACTAAGTGATCGGTTGCTAGAGTGTATTAGCAAAAATAATGCATGCATTAACTCGGGCTTTAGTAGTGCTTTGTTTGGTACATTTTTTCATGTGGTGTATAACTAATGCAAGCATTAGAATGTACATTAGTTATGTATTCTATTGTCTATTAAGGTGTGTATTACTAATACCATGAGTTCCTAGCTAATTGTAATGCATGCATTATCATGGTTAAAGATCCAATTGTACATCAAAACCTTCTTTACATCTTTTCCACCATATTTGTGGAATGTATCTTTGTAAATAATTGTTTTTTAAAAAACTTATGCAATATTACTTTTAATACACTAAACCAAGCAATGCATAAGAAATATCTCTTCATAATTAATGTAAGCATGACTAAAACTAGCATTACTAATACACTCTATGCAACATTATTTTTACAAACCCTGCCAAATGACCCTTAAGGCCAGTTGTTTGGTGTTCACCTGAGAGTAGTGCTGTGTTGTAGGTCAGGATCCTGTAATAATGTAATGCTTGGTGATAAAAATTCTGTAGGTGATCAAATTTACTCCACAAAAAAGATGCATTACCTTGCTTTGCAACATTAAAGTATACATGTTTTTCCTTAAGAATGTGTACCTATGTTGAATTTTTTTCCCTATATTTTCAAGTGGCTAATGTCAAAATACTGACTTTGAATTGTTGATTTGTACCCGTAAGGATCTTACCAAAATATATTCTACCCTTAGAGGTGGCAGCTGAATACTCCCTCTTTTTTCATATGATTGGTGCATTTCCCGAAATTTATTACCCTCTAAAATGGCCCAACATCTGCAGAAATATGAAAAGTTCATGTTGTGATGGAATCCATGTATTTTGTTTCCCTTGTTGTACTTGTTCATTTATCATCTGATACGCTTTAATGCAGGTAAAGTCAAATGGAAGTTCTCTATTGGGCTTGTCTCTGGAGTTCACTTCTGCTGTGGCGGAGAAAAAATCTGTATTACTTGCTTCTTCAGGTGATTCTTTGCTGACTATGGGTCGTTTTGTTAGACATTTTGACAAGGTTATAATGCCTTGTCGTGTTACTAAATTAGAGACTGAATCATCATGGGTCATACAAGAAAGTAGCATAGCAATGGAAGGATATATGTTAACAAAAATGCACGCTGTATGCTATAAATTAAGACCTGAAATTCACAAACCAGAAAGTCAAGGTAAAACCTTGGCGGTTTCTCCATCAGAATATCATGCAGTGCTTGGTCATCTTGCAATAAGTAGTACGCTAAATTCGAACTTCCCACCATCAACTTCATGGCTTGTTGAAGGTAATTTCATTAAATGGTCGACTTCCGATTCTCATGGCTCCAGGAAACTTAATGTCAAGCTTGTTTGGAAATTGAAAGACGGGAAAACTCACCTATTCCTCAAGTATTATATCTATGTCGAGAAACAACCCGATCTGTCAATTGCAGAAAATGGATCACTTGAACTAGTCCAGGAGTACCTGGGAGTTGCAGTAGTTGAAGCATTTTATGTATCTGATCTTGTCGTTTCCTCTGGCACTTCAAGTATTAAGTTCATCATTCAAGTTTGCAGCCTGGATGGAGCTTCGCAAAAGCTAGAAGAGTCTCCATCTCTTGATTTAGATGTTCAAGGTTCTTAGCTGTAAGTTAAAAGTGTGAGTTGTTCCAGGTTCTATAGGGGAGGGTCAAAAATAATTTTAATGCAAGTGTTGCACATTTTCACGTGCCACAATATAAATGTATGCATATCGTTGTAGCATTACTTACAATAATGTATAAGTATTAAACGTGCAAAGCCAGTGCGTAATTGCGGAAATTCCCTCATCATAATGTTTGATATTGCAGCATCTGGTTAACAGTTAAGGCTTACACGGAGAGTTATCTTCTTAATTTTATCTTCACATGCTATCCAATTCAAAGTTTTCAAGCAGAGGTGTAAGGTAGTGTGAACTGGTACCATGATGGTAACTCTTTCAGAGTCTTCTGGGGATATTAAATAATGTTGGATCGTTTCGAATTCAATTGCTATAGGATGATTTACCTTTTTACTTATATTTTTCATGATTTATCTGCTATAACTAGATTCGAATACACAAACGTCAGGAGAGAAGTAATAGCATAGATAACATATTGAATTAATAGAAAAAAAAGAAAAAAAGATCAGTAAATTCATCAATAGCTCTCTTGTTGCCACTGCCATAATAATCCATTAGTTCAGCAACGGGATAATTCTTTTATATGCTCTTTCTCTTCTTTAGTATGCTCACCATCATCGATCTGGAAATTATTTTGATTTAAGAATTTTGAGAACTTTAAAGGAGGAAATTAAAAAGTCATTTGAGTGATGTGACTTGTTGGTAAGCTAGAACCCAAAAACATAAAATATTGCCGCTGCTGAAACTAATAATTTTGTATACTTTTCCTATTAAATAAATATTGTAATTGCTTTCTATCTTTGGAGTCTATTATAAGTTTTTCAATTAAGGTATTTTTCTTCTCTTTCTTAATATTATTTTAAAACATTTGAAATATTTTATTAGCCTAGATAAAAGGCTAAACACTTCGCGTTGGACTAGCATTAATCTAAACTATTAAAATATGATATAGAAAAGGAATATGTCGATGTTTCTAAGGTCGAAATAATGTAGACCAAGAATGAAAAGATCTTGGCTTAGTACAATATTCCTGTTATGGTCCATGTTAGCCATGATTGAGGTATCTTTTGAGCTATGTTGGAACCGTGAATGATCTTTTCATCCTTGTACTACATGAATTGAAAATGAATATGTATTTACATCAAATCGATCCTACGAACCCCTTGGTATCAGAGCCAGGTAGTTGATAGGGATACATGATGTTAGACCAACACCATTTATTTTAAGAAATATACTACTGTTAAAAATAGTAGAAAAGAGGAGTATGATATATCTCACTCAGATCATCTTAATAAATAGACTATTCCTAAAATCCAGTCTAAAGTTATACATCAAATGAATATTTTTGAAAAAAATGAGATTTAAACAAATTGTTAAGACAAAAAAAGAAACCAATTGTGGATGCCGATCATGATACTTTTAGCTTATTATTTGAAAATGATTTTGCCCCTTAAAAGGAAACCTATAGATTCGATGCATATTGATTTGATGCAAGTTGCTTTTAAGGCTCCTATTCTGAGAGATATGCCATAAAGCCTTATATCAACTCTAAGGATGACAGAAATCAGAATTGAAAAAATCCATGATAGGGACACTTCAAATTGAGAAGGATAACAAGATTGTGCTTTTACTACATTTGCAAATATGTTTGATGATAATGATACTGTCCTTATTACCTCTAAGCATGTCAAAACTTTAATACGATAAATAATCATACAGAAAGCTGGAACAACATTGCTTGGATTGTATACCACGAAGCCATTCACGACTCATGGTGCACTGGACAGCTCGAGGAGCTAGAAGGCAATACAATGTCATGATTAAGGCTCCTATTAGGAGACTTGCATGGCTCGTGGTGCACTACACGAATCGTGAATGTGCTCTTGAAAGGTGCACAAATGAAGGCTTGGACAGTTTCCAAGCAAGGCCATCATCATGGGCAAGTTCACGGATCATGGTACTCTTCACGGATCATAAATGTACCTCGTGAAGTGAACAAGGCCTAGACATCATTCAAAGCCAAGTAGGACACCACGAAGGGGTTGAAGGAATGTGAAATTGACCAGGGATCGTGTTCAGTGTTGTGAAAGTGCAAGGCAGTCCCCAAATTTTAGTTTCCTAACACATTTAGGATTTGTTTTCCTAGTCCATTTAGGACTAGGTTTAGGGTACTAGAAAATCTTTGTTTTGTTTTATTATTATCATTATTCCCCACGTTTTGGGCTGAAAACACATGACTTGGAACAAAAATTCTCATTGATTTTTTCTTCAAATTGCGTCTGGACAGTGAGCAAATGAGTACTAGTTTTAGTTGTGCGTTTTGATTATTGTTTGCAGATCAAATCTAGATGTCTTGTTCCATTTCTTTGTGTGAATCAAGACTTGATTTATTCTTCTTTCTAAGTGATTTAAGTAAGAATTGTATCATGATTTACGTTTCAATTCTTGCAAGTTCGATTAATTAAATTAACTTCTTCAACTCAACCAATAATGAGTCTAAGTCCTATTTTACCTTAACATCAACTACCACAGAAGATTTAGTCCCTTTCTGCACATGGATACTATATTCATTAGAATCACTCAACCTAACCCCAAATCGAGACAAACGGTGCACGTCTTTCACTAACTCCCTTTTTGCCTCGTCAACATGAACCACACTACCCATATAGATAGTCTACTAAGAGCATTAGATACAACATTCGCCTTTCTTGGATGGTATTGCACACTCATACCATACTCCTTAAGAAGTTCCAACTATCTTCTTTGACTTAGCTTTAGATCTCTTTGACTGAAGACGAATTGCAAACTCTTGTGGTCGGTAAATACATCAACATGAACCTCATAGAGATAATGATGCCAAATCTTCAAAGCAAATACCACAACTTCTAACTCAAGATCATGGGTTGAATAATTCTGCTCATGCACCTTTAGAAGCCTCGATGCATATGATATGACCTTGCTATTTTACATTAGAACACAACCCAAAGTGATACGAGAAGCATCAAAATACACCACAAACCCATTTAAACCTTTTGGTAGTGTCAAAATAAGAGCCGATGTAACACAATCTTTAAAAGTTTGAAAATTCTTTAAACACTCATCTGACCATTGAAATTTTATCTTCTTTTGAGTCAACTTAGTCAAAGATGCAACAATGGATGAAAAACCTTCAACAAACCTCTGACAAGAGCCACCCAAACCTAGAAAACTTTGAAATCTGAAGGAGACAACAGTGTAGATCAATTCTTCACTGCCTTAGTTGTAAAACCCTACATGTTGAAAAACCTGAAAAATGAAAACAGTTTCAGAAATTTTGAGAGTGACTGATGTTATGAGCCAATCTATGGCTCGTGGACTGAACCACGGATCGCAAAAAAGTCTCATGGTTGACTTCCTAAAGTTGGAGAAAAAGTTATAGTCACTGGAAGTCGAATTCAAAGTTCGAGAGGACATTATGAATTGTATACAAGAATATGGTCTGTAAATCAGGTCGTGAAAGGACCCTGAGGATGGAAACTGTTTTCTAAGTCTGGAAGCATACTAAGAAGGGATCTACGATCTGTAAAAGGAACTATGAACCATTAAAGGTCTTCATTGTTTAAAGTTGTAAATTCTAGTAGCTCAAATTTTGGGACCATGCCCTGTATAAGCCAAAGTACGACCTATAGACACTACTAAAAACTGCACGAAAAACGACGGACTGCATCTTTTTTTCCGTCAAAATCAACGGAAAAGCGATGCAGCCCATTTCGTCGCGTTTTTCCTCGACGCTTTTAGAAAATCGACGGAATGTGACGCTTTTCCTATTTTGTCATTTTTAATAATTTTTTTAAAAATAAAGCGACAGAGATAGAGTCACTGTCCGTCGCAATTTGAATTTTTTTAAAATAAACGACAGATGTTGAGTCCTTGTCCGTCACTTTTTAAAAAAATTATTTTAAAAAAAGGTCCTTGTCCATCATTTTAAAAAAAATTAATTATGAAAAATTTTAAAAAGCGATGGACATAGGGTCCCTGTCCGTCGTTTTTTTAAAAAATTAATTAAAACTATTTTAAACAAGCGATGGATATAGGGGCTTTGTCCGTCACTTTTCTAGATTTTTTTTAAAAAATATTGCAGAAAAGTGACGGACTTAGGGACCCTGTCCGTCGTTTTTTTTGTAGTTTTTTTGACAAGATGCCATCCACAGCAGCAACAATAAGTTCAACATATAAAATACATTACATCAATCAAAATTAAACATTAAAAACGAATAGAATCAACAATTATAATATTTTAAACCAACATAAAATTCATCAAAATAGTCTAAAGTATCCAAAATATAACTAAAGTGTCCAACATAACTAAATTTTTAAAACATAACTAAAAGGAACCTAATTTGAAAACCAGCTTCTATGATGTGACAATCCTAATTTGCAAAGCAGATTCTTTGCTTGATAGAAGTTCATGGGTATGTTAAACTCAGGACTAACCAACTCGCCCAAGAGACCAACCATTGAGTCCGTAGCCGCAGTAGGAACATTTCAACCTGATTTAATATTCATTAATCTAACTGCTCTAACAAAGCAGAATGCGGACTTCCCTCACATAATGGACGACTAGCCTCTTCTAATTCTTCATAGAAGCATCTAGCTTCTTCATTAGGAGCTTCATTAAAGAATTGGTCAGGTTCCATCCTCCTTGAACTCCGAAAGCATCATTGATCATTTCATGAACTCTATCATGTTGAAAGGTGTCATGGTGATTCCTATTAGGTCCAAATCTAATTTGACCATTTGGTACAAGCATATTATATTCATTCACTGACATCGAATTATAAAATATACTATTCTATCCATCTATTTCTCCGTGATCTACCCACACGAAATATCTGGGCTTAAATCCCTTACGATACAAATGCATAATAACTTCATCTAGACTAAAGAATTTTAGGCACCTACATGCACTGCAAGGACACCTAACCAATTGATTTCTCATAAAACTATCAATACAAATGCATAATAACTTCATCTAGACTAAAGAATTTTTAGGCACCTACATGCACTGCAAGAACATCTAACTAATTGATTTCTCTTAAAACTCTCAAGTGTCATTGCATGATCGATGAAACTTCTAACACCATTAATAAACGTAGTTTTCAACCCACCATTATTTTCATAATACATGTCATACATCCACAAACGATTATCATCTACAAAAAATATTCAAGTTTGTTCAAGGTTCAAAAGTGCATAAGTTGAATTATATATATATATATATATATATATATATATATATATATATATATGGGCCC